>JAVJIF010012108.1:0-182133 GCA_038442645.1 Agave tequilana | reverse complement strand
CTGGTATTGGGGCTGATAATTTGCTTGATATGGCACAGGATTTTGGTATGTTTGGAATCTGGGTGGACTCTGATATGAATTAACATTTGGTGGGTAAGTCGGAGGATATGCCTGAGCAGGATATTGTGATGTGGAAATGGTTGTCTTGGCTGTCATGACCAGACGACTCCAAGAGAAGTTAGGATGGTTACGCCACCCTGGATTGTAGGTCTTGGAGTAAGGATTGTATGAAGGTCTGGTATACGCGGCATTTGTACTCTCTGATAGCTTTGAGAATGATACACTGGACACTCTTCCAACACATGAGTTAAATCATGACAGTAAGTACAACCCGGGTGGACCATAGGTGCCACAGGTGGTGGGCTGGTCACTCGTATGGGTTGACCTGATAACAGAATTTTCCCGGGATTCTAGCAATTCATCCTCTTCATCAGCTGTGTAATCTTAGCTTCTGCAGCTATAGAGGATCCTATCGAGTGTAAACCAGTTCTGGAAGGGTGGTGTAGGTTTCTCAGGGCAAGATTCCCACTGGAGAGTTTTCTCTGCTAGAGCCTCAAAAAGATCCAACCCTGGTCTTCATCCTTTTTAAGAAATTCTCCTTGACACATTGTCTCAAGGAGCGTCTTAGTCTGGTAGTCAAGCCCATCATAGAATCTGGCATTGGCGCCATTTCTCTATACCATGATGGGGACACAGGGCTACTAGGTCCTTAAAGCGCTCAAAGTACTTCCAGAATGGCTCATTGGGTTCTTGTTTGAATTGCATATATTTTTGCGCATGAGGGCTGTCTTATGGATTGGGTAGAATTTTTTAAGGAAGCCTTAACGAAATCATCCATGAAGAGATAGAGCTGACAGGAAGACTGTACAGCCACTTCTTTGCAATATCCTTTAATGCAAATGGGACGAATCTAAGTCTTACAGCATCCTCTGTCAACTGGGAAACTCATCATGAGGCAGACTTCTTCAAACTCTCGTATGAAGATATAAGCATCTTCAGACTCTAATCCATGAAATCGTGGAAGAGTGTTTATAAACTGGGGTTTCAACTCAAAATTGTTTCCATTAGTGTCCGAGAGGAGAAACAAGAAGGAAGTGATGTGCGGATAGGATAGAACTTGTCCTGCACGATACGTTGTTCGTCATGATTGTGTCGAGTGGTGGTGTATGTGGCAGTGTAGATGTTCTCACTAGCCTAGCAGAAATTGGTTCCCGATACCACTCTCGCATACAAATACACAATCAACGTGCACCTTTCACACAGTCGAAAATGAAAATAACAATCAAGAAAAAGAAAAAATCAATCCAAGCTTCTAGGTTCCCTGAATCTAGACGACTCCTAACTTTAGATCGTCCACAGGAGGTTTGGCGCAGACCGTGACTATAAGCGAATCAGCCAGGAAAGGTCAAAGTTGTTGGGAGGTTTTCCGTCCGAAGACGTTCCTTAATTAAGTAACCAACAACCTTCGGGCTTTCGGCCCTTAACCCCTTTCCTAGACACTGATTATACAGAAGTCACTTTCCAACACTTTTCCCCCTTAGGAAAATCTCCTAAGTGAGTCCGGATGTCCTAGGGCCAACGTCTAGCAATTTTTAATTAGAAGCTTAGGATAGTGAAAGCGTGGGGAAATGGTTTGTGGCTAAGGAAGGGGTGATGAATCCCCACCTTATCTTTGTTATGGATTTTGCCCTTAGAGTTGATTCGTGCAAGTGTACGATGTAACAAACAAGGATCACCCAAAGCTTAATAAATCAAACAAGAGTGAGTCCTGTCTATATGCAATGCTTTACGTACCTTGTCCCCGCACTCTCAACAGTATGTAAAGTATTAAAATGAAAGACTCGTGCCTATAATGCAAGATGTCTAAACAATTTAACAATAACACCAAATCTTTTACTGTTGATTAGCAAATATCAGGTGAAGAATACAAGATTTCAGATATATGAGCAGCAGTATTTTGTAGAGAGCAAAGCCTGCAGAAAACAGGTTAGTAGTTGAACTCCTCTATGTCGCGTTTCCACGGCAAAATCCAGGAAAACGCGGCACTTTGGAGGGATCCTGGTCTCTGCTTCGAGAGCAGAGGCCCAGGTCCACTTATATGATTCTGCTGTGCAAAGTTTCTGAATCTTCAACCTGTACCTGCAACAGAGAAGATATATCGTTTAGTTTCTCACTTGTAAAAATACCGTTGCTCTCCCCGACAACGGCGCCAAAAATTGATTGGTAAAAACTAGGTACAATGAAGTTCTTGCACAAGAATAGGTGTGAAAGAAATGGTTAATGGTTTAGAGTTCACCTTTGATCTTGTTTACTTCGATTATGAGATTATTATACCTTGTTCCAATCTTTCGTTATAGCAAGTAGCTATATCGAGTCGTACCACAAGGAGAGCAAGCGTAGAAGCTTCACGATACTAGTGAGTATAAGAAACGATACCTCTTCTTTGTTAATTACACAAGAGCAATATACAAGAAGTTGTGGATTGGTGGTGCATTGTGAAAAAGAAGGAAGTTGTGGATTGGTGGTGCATTGTGAAAAAGAAGTGAAGTGAATGAAGTGTGATGAAGTAAAGAAAAGATAAGAATGCTAGAATAAGATGTATAAACTCTTTTGATTAAAAAGATGCATGGCTAGCATTACTACACCTTCTTGCTAACATACTAACTCTATTGTTGATTGCAAGATTGCCTCATCAAGAATCATAGGCAATTTAATATAGCTTGCATGTGTAGTATTCCTTCTTGAAGACTAGAGTTCCTTTTAGTTAGTTAGCTAGAATCCTCTTCTTGAATCTTAGGTCCTTTTACTAGATGAACATTGAGGAACTATAGGCATGATACTCATTTAGTGCAAAGGTAGAAGAATCAAACTCTTTTGTACATTCAAAGCTTAACTACAAAGTTAGCTTGAAGTACTTGAGTGATCTTGCTACACAAGTGACACAACCATGGTAATCCATCCTTTTGATCCAATCAAAGACTCTTTATAAGAGACACACAATTCATCTAGAGATCTAGCAAGCAATCACCAAAGGATACATCCAAACTTCATTGGAATTTACAAGAAACATGAAATTATGCAAGCATTGAAGTTTACAATCAATCAAGAGCTAGTAGTAGCTAGGTGAGTCTTAGCTAGCCATGCATTCAAGAAATTAGCCCTCCATTACACTAACAAACAAGCTATAATTCTCCATGAAAGTAAAGATCTAATCAATTAAACTAAAGCTAGAATTAAATGCAAGAAATTAAAGCATAAGAAAAGAAAGCATACTCAATTCTAGTAAAGAGAAGATGAGAGCTCCATTGAATCTTTGCTTCAAGATTGTCACAAGTCTTGATTACAAACTCTCAAAGTGAAGAACTCTCTCTCAATTTAGGCTAGAAATCAAGGAGGAAGGAGAAGAGAACTAGAAAACCTAAAACAAAAATTACACAAATCCAATTTTCTCTCTCTCTTCACTCGAGCTCACGCAGGTCTCTGCCCAGGTATTTATAGGCAAATTGAGAATCCTCTCGAATCTTGACCGTTGGCACGAAATCCGAGGCTCAACGGCCCTCAGATTGCCGCGGATTACCGCGGATCTGCCGCCAGATCTGGGCCGTTGGCTCGGATCTTTCTGTGAGATCTGGTGGTTAGGTCGTTGACCACGTGGGATGGTTGGATTCTCCACTTGGCGCGCAGATCTTGGTGAGATCTGATTTGATCTTTTGGCTAATTATGAATTAACCCCCTTAATTATTACTAATTAAGGTAGTTAATTACTTCTCTTCTTTAAAGTGGAGATCTGCAAAATTAGAGAAAACATGGGTTAAAAATCATATTTAATATACAATATGCAAAGTATAAAGGTGGTATAAAATGCAAATATGTGTAACAATCATTACCCTAGAGGAGGAGTGTTGTCTCCTGAGAGTTTTCAGCTGATTGCACCCACAAAATCCATAAAGAAAATAAAAGTGTTAGTGAAAATTTTGATCTATGTTTTCAACATTCTTACTTGAGTTATAGGTTTCAGGTTACCCTAAACTTGTCATTCCTCTTATAAGCGTCTATTTAGAGTTTTTTTTCAACTTAGGTTAAGTTTTTAAGGAAAGATCAAAAACCGGATTTTGCATCAATCCTAGTATATATACATTTATAAATATGGAGGATCTTCTTAGACTAAGTTCATTTATTTACTAATATATATAACAATATATATTTTTATTTTTTATTTTTTATATACAATATTTATTTATTTACATTTCCTTAGCTACCTTAGGCTTTCTAATTTACCCTTATAACGAGCCTCTTACCGATGACTCCCAAACCAGTCGGTCTTAGGGTACCAGATGAGAAAAAATCCCTCGGGTTCGAGGACTCGAGTAAACTAGGCCACGAAGGACTTAAGGACTTAACCACCTTTAGGCGTGATTGGCAATGCTTCTTCAGGCATGACTAACCAGCTTAATTAGTGGCTAAGTATTTATTTAGTTATTTATATACATATTTATTTATTTATTTATTTATTTATTATATATATATGTAAATAAAGTCACAAAGTCTTTGATTAATCCTTCAATATGTTTAATGTATATATTCTAAAGAAAGAATTAAAATCTAGTAATCTTTCTTATCCTTTATTACTTAACCTAAAAATCCAACAAAACTCCTCTTTTCGACTTATAATTAGAAATCCTAGTTAAGAGCTTCCTTAATCCCTAAAGTCAAGCTTGATTCTTTAAACATGGATCAAGAATTTCCTTATATATATATATATATATATTATAATTTTTCTAAAAAGAAAAAAGTAAAATCTAAAAGAAATTAGAAAATCTACAAAGAAAGGTAAAATCTAAAAGAAAATGAAAATCCTAGAAAGAAAAATAAAAAGCCTAAAAAGAAAATGAAAAATCCTAGGTTAGAATCTTACCCCCCATACCTATCTCAAGCATTGTCCTCAATGTATGCAATATAAAAGATGCATGAAATAAGTAAAGGTTAAAATCACCCCTCGCCCTTTTGGACCAGCGGTGGTGCTGGGTCCAGCCGGCTGAGATCGCCGTAATCCTGCCTCAATGCGGTCCAACCTAGAGGATGCTCCTCCCCTTCTTCCTAAGTCTTACCTGTTCCCTAAAAATCTTCTTCATGCCCTTCCAGATGGTGGACATGAAGGTGCGTGAATCTGTTTGGGGATCCTGACGCCAAAATTGAGGCTCATCTTCTCCTCTAAACTTTCCTCAGAAGAGGACTCCACCGCTACATCTTCGGGCTGGATACTAGGAGTCCAAACCGCATGCAAACAACTGTTATAGGAGCTGGTGGGTCGCTCTGGTGTCATAAACACCCAGTTAAAAGAATCAATATGGCGTCCGGTAGGAAAGTCCAACACAGACGCGTAATCAGAACAGGATGAGAGTGTTTGGCACTCCGGGTGCGTGAAGAGTTGGCAACAATCGCGTGGGAAGATGGTCTTGTTTAGACAGACCGTGGTTTGCCTAGTCATCAAGTCGTGAATTATCTGCAACACCGGGCGGTTGAATGATGTTGTGTGGTCCAGACCTAAGATGTTACGTGGATCCAGCATCCAACGCAGTGTACGTTTCTAAAAGTGGTGCTGGCCTTTAGCCTGCGGTCTTGCTCCGTACAGCGAGCCCCCATAACTGTCATGTAATCGATAAGTGGGAGAGGGTCGCTATGTGTGTGACACTAGGGACACTGGTGATTTCCTCAAGGAGAGGAAGCGTGATAAACAGGTCGGCCAAGGGCATGTGCACAGTGATGAATAATAAGTGCGTACATCTACGGATGCATGGTCAATGGAGTTGTAGAACAGTGCTACCAAATCAGGACAATAAAAAGCATCGCTTTCAGAATTATCATACACTAAAGCATACCAATCCCATGCCCCAATCCGATCTAGGAAATATGTCCATAGCCATTAGGATCACACAAAATTTTCCCAAAATCTTTTTCAGCAAAAATATTAGGTGCCATTCTACCAATCTAGATCAAAGCAATAGAATGGAGAGATCGAAATTCAAACCGCCCCCCGGAATTCTTAGGGGGAAAAAATCTGAGATTGTAGAGGGCATAGGAGAAGTCTAATGGAATCTGTGGCACCAGATCGGCCACGAGCGTCAGAAATCGACTGGTAAAGACTTTGACGGCGCTCTGAATTGTCAAGGATGCCGCGGATCTGCGGCCTGGGTCGCGAAAGCGCGGCTGACAGGAAGTCTTTAGGGAAGGAAAAAATTGCAGAGGGCGGCGCTTGAAGGGAGGTTTCAGATCTGAGATTGGTTTTGCGTTTGAAGAGAAGAGGGGTAGGGTAAATAGGATATTTATAGGAGGGAAAAGGTTGAGAGTCCCAATTTTATCCCTAGGTGAAAAGTAATATTTACAACCTAGGGATTTGAAGTTTGAAAATTTGTGAAGGAGTTTGACCCTAGGGGAGAAGTGATATGTAGAAACCTAGGGTTTTGAATTTTGAAAGTTGTAGATCTCTTTTAAATGAATTAGCACAAAAGTCCCTCATCTTTGGAGTTTTTATTTGTTTATTTTTTTATATTTTTTTTATTTACAAAAGTGTACAAAAATTATTTACAAGGAATATGTATAGTGTGTCCACTGCCTTGGATTTTCTTTGGTCGTTTCCCTCTAGCCCATTTCCCATCATTCCAATGTGTCTGTTTGCGCGCGGGCTCAGTTGGGAAACGAGTTGAATTATTTTCTTAGCCTTAGGCGTTTCCAGTTTCAATTGCTTTTAGTTATTCATCCTCATTTCACCACAATGTTCACTAAAAAATTCTTTATCACCACTTCTCTCATTCTGAATTTCTTTACTCCCAATGTGAGAAATTCCAACTCATCTCCATACAGCTCCTCAAAACTGAGGTCAACATTTTCCTTTAGAGATTTGCAATTAGTTAACAGACCCCGTGTTAGCTCATCTAGACACATGATTTCATCAGCGAAGAGGTCTTCAAAAGATATATCAATCGGAGGTACTTGAATTATATCCTCATGGGATACATTCACAGTTGGTTCACTGAAAGTGAAGATATCCAAATCAACTTTCCCCTTTTTAAAGGGTACTCGGATAATAGGATTTTCCACTTCAAGAGAATCACAAAATGTGACTCATCTTTACTTTTTTCCTCACAATTGTTTCTGACAAAGTTAACCTCAAATGTTTGATCTTTTATCCTACGAGGTTGCATGCTGAAAACATTCACTTCTCTGTCATGTCACAAAAGTTATCCTCATGACCCATTCCTGCAATTGATGATGGCATTTGCTGTAGCCAGGAATGGTCATCCCAAGATGACAGGAGTTTGAGCCCTATGATTAGTATTAGACACAGGTTTGTCTCAAGAACTACAAAATCAATAGGGTAAATAAACTCCCCAACTCTGACAAGAACATCGTGAATTTTCCCTTTTGGTCTCTTGACAGAGCGATCAGCCAGTTGTATCGTTATTTGGGTAGGCGGAGATCACCTAACCCTAATTGCTGATACACAGAAAAAGGCAGGAGATTGATACTGGCTCCCAAATCAAGTAGTGCCCTATTGATGGTAGTCTGTCCTATGACACAGAGATTGTTGGGCTCCCTAGGTTCTTGTATTCTCAAGAATTGGCCCAGTAAACACTCACTGATGTTGGATGCTAGGAAGACTTTCTTAGGGACTTTTGTTTTCCTCTTCTTGGTGCACATTTCCTTTAAGAATTTTGCATATGATGGCACTTTGTATTGCATCAAGAAGAGGTACATTGATTTGGACCTTGATAAACATTTCTCTTATCTTCTCCATATGAGCATTCAACTTGTGATTTGTCAGCCTATTTGGAAATGTACACAGGCTTATAAGGTTGCTCATCTACTTTTTTTTCCTTTGGCTTTTGAAGTTGATGGCTCAGAATTAGACGATGGATTGTCTAGAATTGGTTGCATTGGAACTGGAGGTGTTGACTTTGGTACTGGCTGGGATGGTTGATTAGAAACCCTATTATCTACCTATTTTTCAGATCTCAGAATATGAATAGCGTTGCAATGACTGAGGCCCATGTCTTCCACTTCATGCAAAGGGGAGTGATTTTTGGGATTGGGCACTGGCTGGCTTGAAAACATTCCTTTTTTGTCTCTCATTTAAAGAATTAGTCAGTTGCCCAATCTGGACCTGTACTTTATTCATATCCTGTTGATAGCTCTTTGATAAGGTTTCTATCATTTTCTTCAACTCTGATATTCTCTCATCTGAATCATTCTGGGGTGGATGTTGGTGGTATAGAGACTGGAAGTATGTTTTGTAGTGTGGTGGGTTCTGATATGATTGGGATTGTGGTGGACTTTGATATGGATGAAATTCGGTGAATTTTGATTGAAACTGTGTTGAGGAGGCTGAGCATGATATTGATTTGGAAATGGGTGGCCTAGGTGCTCAGGACCAGACTGACTCCAAGAAAAATTTGGATGGTTTCGCCATCCCGAATTGCATGTATTGGAGTATGGATTGTGATGGGTCTGGTAAAAGCAACATTCGTATTCTCCTGATACATTTGAGACTGGTATACAGGACACTCCTCGAATACATGGTTTAGATCATGACAGTAGGTGCAACCCGGTTTGACCACAGGTGATGGGTTGACCCGATTGACAATAGAATGTTCCCTTGATTCTAGCAGTTCTATCCTCTTCATTAATTGTGTGATCTTAGCCTCAGTAGCTATGGAGGATTCTATGGAATGCATACTGATTCTGGAAGTGGTGGAAGTGGGTTATCTGGGCATGACTCCCACTGAATGGTTTTCTCAGCTAAGGCTTCAAAGAGATCCACCCCTGATTCTCATCTTTCTTTAAAAATTCCCCTTGGCACATGGATTTAAGGAGTGTTTTCGTTGGTAATCAAGTCCGTCATAGATAATTTGGCACTGACGCCATTTCTCTATGCCGTGATGAGGACATAGGGCTAAAAGGTCTTTGAAACGCTCAAAATATTTCCAGAAGGGTTCGTTTGATTCCTGCTTGAATTGCACGATGTTTTTTCTCATGAGGGCTGTCTTGTGAATGGGATAAAATTTCTTAAGAAAGACTTTTACAAATCATCCCATGAAGATATCGAACTGGCGGGAAGATTGTAAAGCCATTTCTTAGCTATGTCCTTTAGCGCAAAAGGTACCTAACAGCATCCTCAGTCAATTGGGAAATTCTCATCATTACACATACTTCTTCAAACTCTTGAATGAAGAAGTACGCATCTTCAGACTCTAAACCATGAAATCGGGAAAGTGTATTGATGAATTGTGGTTCAGCTCAAAATGATTCCATTGGTAACAGGGAGAAGAATGCATGACGGAATCGAAGTGCGAATCGGGTAGAATCTATCTTAAAGCGAAACGTTGTTTTCCATTATTGGATTGTGTCAAGTGGTAGTGTTTGTGCAAGTGTAGAAATTCTAACAAGTCTTACAGAATCTGGATCCTGGTACCACTCTTGCATATACAGTCGCAAACAACGTTTACCGATCACACCAGCGAAAAGAAAAAATGAAAATAACAAACAAGAAAAGAAAAATCAATCCCAAGCTATCTAGGTTTCCTGGACCTAGACGACTCCTAACTGTTCGATGAACCAAAGAAGGTTGTTGCTTGAATCAGACCACAGCTAATCAGCCAGGTAGGGGCAAAATACGGTGGGAGGTATCCGTGCGTAAGCAACGGGCCTTAATTACGCCCAACCACGGTATCTTTGAGGCCTAACTTCTTAATCCCCAGCCTTAGACACTAATTTCACCAGAGTATGAATCAAAAATAACTTCCAACTTCAGCCAATCTCCTACAGAGTTCGGATGTCCCTAGGGCCAACGTCTATCAGATTTTATTAAAAGGCTTGGGATTGTGAGTGCTAGGATGGTGATTTTTGCGCTAAGGAAAGGGTAATGAAATCCCCACCTTATCTTATTTATTGGGTAATACCCTTAAAATCAATTTGGTGCAAGTGTACGATATAAGCAAACAAGGTTCACTCAAAGTGATGTAAATCAACCAAGAAGTGAGTCCTAATCAAAATGCAATGTGCACGTACCTTGCTCCAGCACTCTTCAACAGTAAAGTAAATGAATTGAAAAGACACGTGCATAGAAATGCAAATGTCTAATCAATTTTTATCTTCGCAACCAATATTTTACTGTTGATTATTAGCAGGAATATGGTGAAGCATACATGAATTAAGTACTACAGCAGCTGTATTTTTGCAGAGCAAGCAACCCTGCAGAAAACTGTGAGTAGTTCACTCTTCTTTTCCGCGGATTCACGGCTTTGGCCATGGAATCGCGGCAAATCAGAGGGCACCTGGTCTCTGCTTTCTAGAGCAGAGGCCCAGGGCCACTTATATATTACTGCAATACTAGTTTTCCTATTTCTTCACCTGTAACATGCAACAGAGAAGAAAACTCATTTAGTTCCTAATTCAAATGAAAACTGTTTGCTCTTCCCCAGCAACGACGCCAAAAATTTGATAAGGAAAGAGTAGGGGAGTAGAATTGCACAAATATTTAACAAAAGAGAGAAGGTTTAGAAACAACCTTAGGTGCTTACTCACTCCAAAATGTATTCACAATGTTTAATATACTCCTTTCGAATCACCGTAGTAGTATAGCTATTACGGGTCGATCCTCAGGGAGAGTTCGCGATAGAAGCTTTAACGGTTGAATGATGAAGAAAGAAAACGAGTATTCTTCTTTGTTTCAAAAGAACGAAAAGACATGGAAAAATAGGTGAAAGAATTTGTGGTGGATTTGTACATGAAAATAAAAACAATGGAAAGAATATGAAAAGAACTCGAAAACAAGACTTCCTTTAGAAAGAATACTAAAAGAAGGAAAACTTGTAAAAGACTTTTAGATGGGAGAAGCCATGACTAGCTAACCTTTCTAATTTGCTAACTTACTAATCTCCATTTTGGTGATGCATGCCTCATGTTGATTCATCGACAAATGTTTGTCTTGCTTGTTGGTCAAGTTACTTTACCTCTTGATAGATGGGGGATCTTCTTGGACTTGTCTTGTAGCCTCATTGATTTCATCGGCTCTCAAGATAGAATTTCAATGGTAGAATCGAGGAGTGTCACTCAAGGGATGTTAAGGAAGAAGATACAAGATTCATTAGTCATTCAAGACCATACATCAAGTTAGCATTGAAGTAAGAAAGTTATACAACAAATAGCATATGATTGGTTCTCCATGTCCATGTTCCATCAAGGCACTTGTTCTAAATACAAGGCTCTAAATGAGGCACACATGAATCATATGGAATTACAACAAGAATTTGCCAAAAATGAAAGTAACCCATCGGGGATGAAAGAGACTCAACATTTGCAAGATTAAGAGTTAGCAATCACCCAAGAGTTTAGAAGTTAGCAAAGTTAGTGGTTAGGTAGTCATGTTAGAAGAATTAGCTAGACATTACCATGGAAAGAAAACAACAAAACATTATTCTACGAAAGTAAAGCTTGAAGGAAATAAAGCAAGAAATGTAAAGCACTAGAAATTGCAATAGATGAGAAGGGAGATTGGATTAATCCTTGCTTCAAGTTGTCACAACTTGGATTACAAGCTTTCACTCTCTCTATCTCTCTCTTGCAGAATTTCTAGGAGGAAGAAGAAGACTAAGAGCACTAAAAACCTAGAGAAAAACTTAAAAATTACAAGCTCTTTCCTCTAATCTCCCCTCCTTTTTTCGCAGAGTCCTTGGCAGTCTATTTATAGGCTTCAAAAGAGGGGGCTCCCAGATCAAGACAGTTGGAGAAAATCTCGGGCTCAACGGCCAGATAACTGCCGCGGATCCGCGGCCAGAGCCACGTTTCCGCGGCAGAATCTAGGCCGTTGCGCCAACAAATTCTGTTGCAGATTTATTGCGTTCCGTTAGCCACGTGGATCTTCTAGAATGATTACTAGGCGTGTGGATGTCTCCAGATCCTGGGCTCAACTCTTGGGCTTCTCTTTTGGGCCATGATAAATCCCCTTTAATTCTTGATAATTCCATGGATTATGGGCCTCTTCTCCATTAATATTAGACCTGCAAAATTAGAGAGAAAAAGAGTAAAAAATAGATTTTTATTGATATAATGCATGGTATGGATGTGGAAAATATGCAAAAATGAATAACAATCATCCTCAAGAGTAGATCGCGCCTCTCTGAGTAAGTATCATTGTGATGTAGGTCAATGGTAGCCTACCCTCAATGATTCAACGGTCGCTGACCCTACAAGCATGCACTCAAAATGCACAGACCCTTGAACGGCTCGGCTTTCTTTCCTCCAGAGATGCAGGGAAGAACTAAAGAGTTAAAGAAAATTTCTGAAAGAGAAAGAAGATGGTTGAGTTGTTGAGACCTTTTCTTAGTTTTTTTTTCTTTGTTTTTTTAAATTGTTTGTCATTAATAAGTTTAATTATTGTGGTTTGCTTCTTCTTGTTCAATTTTGACTTGCATTGTTGTTGTTAAACATCAAATAAAGTTTATTAATTAGTTTGCTTCTCTGCCAATCACTTTTTGATCCATTATGAATGATATAATTAAGTCAGTTAAACTTTAAAT
Organism: Agave tequilana; assembly: GCA_038442645.1. Lineage (NCBI taxonomy): Eukaryota > Viridiplantae > Streptophyta > Magnoliopsida > Asparagales > Asparagaceae > Agave > Agave tequilana. Next base: position 169,558 of record JAVJIF010012108.1, on the reverse strand, counting down.
CTTAATTTGAGGGAATTGTTTGCTTTCTCTATACTGTGCTGATCATTTGTTTGATGGATTGCAGGTGATTCAATTTTGTACCAGGAATTGAGAACAACATGTACTCTTTCACTCCCTGGTATCCCACCAAGGAGAACTCTTAGAGGGCTCACCGAATTGCTAGCTGCGGTCTCTGGTTGGGCTGCAGCAAGGACATGCACATCAAGGTCGGGTCTCAGCTCAACAAGCACAAGAAGCAACTCTTTGTGATGTTGGAAACAAATGTACGAATTACTGCTAGGCTATTTAAATTAAAATTTCAAGAAGAAAGAAGCTTCTCTATTTTGATCGAGGCATGCGGAGTACTGTCCTTAAGAGTAAATCGCGCCCCTCTGAGAGAGTATCTCGGTGCAGCAGGTTGATGGTGGCCTACCCTTCAAGATTCAATGATCATGGCCCCATAAGCGTGCACTCGCAATGCACAGACCCTCGAACAACTTGATTTTGTTTCCTCCAGAGATGCAGGGAAGAACTGAAGTATTTAAGAAATTTCTGAAGGAAAGAAGATGGTTGAGTTGTTGAGACCTTTTCTTAGTTTATTTTTCTTTGTTTTTTTTCAAATTGGTTGCCATTAATTAATTTAATTATGGTGGTTTGCTTCTTCCTGCTCAAATTTTAACTTGTATCATTGTTGTTAAACATTAAATCAAGTTTATTGATTAGTTTTCTTCCCGGCTAATCACTTTTTGATCCATTATGATTGATATATTAAAGTCAGTTAAGCTTCAAATTTAAATTTTGAGGGAATTATTGCTTTCTCTATGTTGTGCTGATCATTTGTTTGATGGATTGCAGGTGGTTCATTTCTGTACCAGGGCATTGAGAACAACATGTACTTCTTCACCCCCCGTTATCCCACCGAGGAAAGCTTTCAGAGGGCTCGCCGAACTGCTGGCTGCAGTGTCTAGCTGGGCTGCGGTAAGGACAAGCACATCAAGGTCAGGTCTCGGCTCATCGAGCACAAGACGCAACTCACCTTTGTGATGTTTGAAAAAAATGTACGAATTACTGCTAAGCTATTTAAGTTAAACTTTCAAGAAGGAATTCTCTATTTGATTGAGGCATGCGCAGCACTATCCTTAAGAGTAGATCACACCCCTCTGAGAGAGTATCTCAGTGCAGCAGGTTGACGACGGCCTACACTCTAGGATTCAATGATTGCTGGCCCTGCAATTGTGCACTCAGAATGCACAGGCCCTCGAACAGCTCAATTCGTTTCGCTAGAGATGTAGGGAAGAACTAAATAGCTTAAGAAAATTTCTGAAGAGGAAGAAGATGGATGAGTCATTGAGACCTTTTTTTGTTTTTTTCTTTTTCTTCAAATTGGTTGTCATAATTAGTTTAATTATTGTGGTTTGCTTCTTCTTGCTTAAATTTTAACTTGCATTGTTGTTGTTAAACATCAAATCAAGATTATTAATTTGTTTGCTTCTCTGCCAATCACTTATTGATTCATTATGATTGATATATTGAAGTCGGCTAAACTTTAAATATAAATTTTGAGGGAATCGTTTGCTTTCTCTCTGATGTGCTGATCATTTGTTTGATGGATTGTAGGTGATGTATTTCTGTACCAAGGCATTAAGAACAACATGTACTTCTTTACTCCCTGTTATCCCACCAAGAGAACTCTCAGAAGGCTCACCGAACTTCTTGCTATGGTGTCTGGCTGGGCTACGGTAAGGACAAGCACATCAAGATCAGAGCTCTGCTCATCGGGCACAAGACGCAACTCACCTTCGTGATGTTGGAAAAAATGTACTAATTATTGCTAGGCTATTTAAATTAAACTTTCAAGAAGGAAGAAACTTCTCTATTTTGATCGAGACATGCGGAGCACTGTCCTTAAGAGTAGATCGCCCCCTCTGATAGAGTATCTCGGTGCAGTAGGTTGATGGTAGCCTACCCTCCAAGATTCAATGATCGCTGGCCCTGCAAGCGTGCACTCATAATGTACAGCCCTCGAACAGCTGGGTTTTTTTTCCTCTAGAGATCCAGAGAAGAACTGAAGAGTTTAAAAAAAATTCTAAAGAGGAAGAAGATGGTTGAGTTGTTGAGACCTTTTCTTAGTTTTTTTTCTTTGTTTTTTTTTCAAATCGGTTGTCATTAATTAGTTTAATTATTGTGGTTTGCTTCTTCCTGCTCACATTTTGACTTGCATTGTTGTTGTTAAACATCAGATCAAGTTTATTAATTAGTTTGCTTCCCTGCCAATCACTTGTTGATCCATTATGATTGATATATTGAAGTTAGTTAAACTTCAAATTTAAATTTTTGGGAAATGTTTGCTTTCTCTATGATGTGTCGATCATTTGTTTGTTGGATTGCAGGTGATTCATTTCTGAACTAGGACATTAAGAACAACGTGTACTTTTTCACTACTCGGTATCGCACGAAGAAGAACTCTCAGAGGGCTCGCCAGACTACTGGCTGTAGTGTCTGGCGGGGCTACAGCAAGGACAAGCACAATAAGGTCGGGTCTCGGCTGATCGGGCATAAGACACAACTAACCTTTGTGATTTTGAAAAAAATGTTTGAATTGCTGCTAAGCTATTTAAATTAAACTTTTAAGAAGGAAGGAATCTCTCTATTTTGATCGAGGCGTGCAGAGCACTATCATAAAGAGTAGAACGCGCCCCTCAAAGAGAGTATCTCGATGCAGCAGACTGATGGCGGCCTACCCGCCAGGATTCAATGATCACTGGCCCTGTAATCGTACACTCGCAATACACAGGCCCTCGAACAGCTCATTTTTGCTTCTTTCAGAGATGCAAGGAATAACTAAAGAGTTTAAGAAAATTTTTGAAGAGGAAGAACGTGTGGTTGAGTTGTTGAGACCTTTTCTGAGTTTTTCTTTTTTTTTTTTCAAATTAGTTGTCATTAATTAGTTTAATATTTTGTGGTTTGCTTCTTCTTACTCTAATTTAGACTTGCATTGTTGTTATTAAACATTAAATCAATTTTATTAATTAGTTTGCTTCTCTACCAATCACTTTTTGATCAATTGTGATTGATATATTAAAGTCGGCTAAATTTAGATTTAATTTTGAGGGAATTGTTTGCTTTCTCTATGCTTTGCAGATAATTTGTTTGTTGGATTGCAGGTGATTAATTTCTGTGCCAAGGCACTGAGAACAACATGTACTTCTTCACTCCCCAGTATCCCACCAAGGAGAACTTTCTAGAGGGCTCGCCGAACCGCTGGATGCGGTGTCTGGCTGGACTGCGGTAAGGACAAGCACATCAAGGTCGAGTCTCGGCCTATTAGACATAAGACACAACTCACCTTTGAGATTGTGAAAAAAAATATATGAATTACTGCTAAGCTATTTAAATTAAACTTTCAAGAAGGAAGGAACTTCTCTATTTTAATCGAGGCGTGCGGAGCACTGTCCTTAAGTGCAGATTGCGCCCCTTTGAGAGAGTATCTCGGTGAAGTAGGCTGATGGCGGCCTACCAACCAGGATTCAATGATCGCTGGCTCTGCAAGCGTGAACTTGCAATGCACAGCCCCTTGAACAGCGGTTTTGTTTCCTTCAGGGATGCAGGGAAGAACTGAAGACTTTAAGAAAATTTTTGAAGAGGAAGAAGATGGTTGAGTTGTTGAGACCTTTTCTTAGTTTTTTCTTAGTTTTTTTTCCAAATTGGTTGTCATTAATTAGTTTAATTATTATGGTTTGCTTCTCCTTACTCAAATTTTGACTTACATTGTTGTTGCTAAACATCAAATCAAGTTTGTTAATTAGTTTGCTTCTCTGCCAATCACTTGTTGATCCATTTGATTGATATATTGTAGCTGGTTAAACTTCAAATTTAAATTTTGAGTGAATAGTTTACTTTCTCTATGTTGTGCTGATCATTTGTTTGATGGATTGCAGTTGATTCATTTCTATACCAGGGCATTGAGAACAACATGTACTACATCACTCCCCGGCATTCCACCAAGGAGAACTCTCAGAGGACTCGCCGAACTGCTAATTACGGTGTCTGGCTGGGCTGCGACAAGGACAAGCACATAAATGTCGGGTTTCAGCTCATCGGGCACAAGGGGCAACTCACCTTTGTGATGTTGGGAAAAAAATGTACGAAAAACTGCTAAGCTATTTAAAATAAACTTTCAAGAAGGAAGGAACTTCTCTATTTTGATTGAGGCGTGCGGAGCACTGTCCTTCTGAGTGGATCGCACCTCTCTGAGAGAGTATCTGGGAAGCAGGGTGATGGCGGCCTACTCTCCAAGATTCAATGATCGCTGGCAGGCCTACTCTCCAGGATTCAATGATCGCTGGCCCTACCAGCGTGCATTCGCGCTGTACAGGCCCTCGAACAGCTAAGTTTTGTTTCCACCAGAGATACTAGGAAGAACTAAAGAGTTTAAGATAATTTTTGAAAAGGAAGAAGATGGTTGAGTTAATGACACATTTTCTTAGTTTTTTTCTTTGTTTTTTTTAAATTTGTTGTCATTAATTAGTTTAATTATTGTGGTTTGCTTCTTCTTGCTATGATTTTGACTTGCATTATTGTTGTTAGACATGAAATGAAGCTTATTAATTAGTTTGCTTCTCTGCCAGTCACTTGTTGATCCATTATGATTGATATATTAAAGTTGGTTAAACTTCAAATTTAAATTTTGAAAGGAATTGTTTGCTTTCGCTATACCGTGTTGAGAATTTGTTTGATGGATTGCAGGCGATTCGATTCTATACCAGGGCAATGAGAACAACATGTACTTCTTCACTCCCCGGTATCCTACCAAGGAGAACTCTCAGAGGGCTCGCCGAACTGCTGGCTGCGGTGTCTGGTTGGGCTACGGCAAGGACAAGCACATCAAGGTCAGGTCTCAGCATATCAGGTACAAGATGCAACTCACCTTTGTGTTGTGGAAAAAAATGTATGAATTACTGCCAGGATATTTAAATTAAACTTTCAAGAAGGAAGGAACTTCTTGAAAGTGCACCTAGAGGGGGTGAATAGGTGTACCGCTAATTAATGAACTAAAAGCGAAAATTAAAAAACAATTTGCAACTACACTTAGTGCAATCTACGAGTGTAGCCGAATTCCCCGTGAAGGGCTCTGGACTAACTCCTCTTGATTCCTCTGAATAAGAGTTGAGGCGCTATATGAAGCTCTCGTGGTTAAGCACAAGTTAGGCACACACACAACCAGGCATATAGGAATAAGCAATATGAATCAATGCAAGGCACAACACAAGCATATAAGATAAGATGATATGAATGATGCAATGCACAACACAAATAAAGAGAGAGAGAGAGAGAAAGAGAGAGAGTTGAGAGCCAATTGATCAAACGCAAATAAGAAGATGTATTTCAAGGTTCCAGCACCGAGCTCTACATCCCCACCTTCACCGAGAAGGATTTTCAATCCACTAGGAGTATCGAACTCCTCTCTCAACCAATACAACCTCCATCGATACAATACAAGTGGTCTACCGAAGACCGGAGTACCCAACTCTACCAATACAACCAAATCCACCTCACCAAGAGGGATACAAGCACCAAACCTAACTCCACGTCACGAAGAGGGAGTAAACCACAATCTCAACCTCTACCAAAGAGGGAGCAACTAATAACCCAAATCAAACTCTACCAAAGAGGGATATCCACATACAAAGGGTGTTTACAACAAAGTGGTATATCTCAACCACAAACCAAAACTTTTCCCACAAATAAATGATCCTATAGAATAGGATAGTAGATATAGCTCAAGTGGAAAATAAAGTGATTTTGGAAATCAAAACAACTAAGAAACGCACTTGGGAAAATCAAGGGATAGATATAGAAATAGAGATCAAAAATCATTCCCAAATACGCTTCCTTTCTTTGAAATTTCCAACACTTTAAAACAAAGAAGGATAAATCTTTTGAACCAAGAATGCTTCTGAAAAACTTGCACTTAAAAACACTTAAAAGGATCTGAAATTCTCTCCAAAACAAAGCTTCTCTTTTCTTTTTAAAACAAACAAGCAATAGGATTTTTCTTATCTTTTTTTTCTTGTTTTAACAATGGACCAATGCCCACTATTTATAGGGAGTTGCCATGAGGAATCATCATTTAGGCTAGGTAAATAGGTCAGGGATTAGCCTCCAAAAATTCAGAAAAAGCTGATTCAAAATCCCAATCAAATCAGAAAACAGAAAAGTAGTCGTTGGGGTTGCTGGCGGCTGTAGGTCGACCGGCCTGGTCGACCGGTAGTCAGAACTGGTAGATAGCCGTTAGACTCGGTCGACTGGCCCGGTCGACTGGAGACTTCCAGAGAGTAGAAGCTCTCTGCGGTCGACCAGGTCGGTCGACCGTCCCACTAGCCAAACAGGCGTACACATTCTGTGCACGTCGGTCGACCGACTCGATCGACTGACTCCTAGCTCAGTCGACTGGTCCGGTCGACCGACAGAAGCCAGAACAGAGATTTCAGAACTTGAAAACTTAGTTTTATAATTCTAAAAATTACCATAAATATTCCAAAATTCAACAAAATAGTTTTAACATTATATATGATATACAAAATTGTGTTAAAAATTTCAACACAAAATTCAATCATTTTGAACCACATTTGTGTTATTGAAAAATTTTCGAAAACCAAAACCTGTATTTTTCCAAACTTAGATTTTTCAATAGGAAAATCGATTTTTCCAAAACTCATTAAAATACAAAAACATGATACTTAAACACATTCAAGCATGATGCATATGGATAGAAATCCAATATATATGAAACACATACATATCATAGTTTTTGACTTTAATTCCAAATATATGTTTTGTTGAAGATACAAAACCTAAACCACATGAATAGGTAAGTCAAAATAAGTTTGTCTAGAAAGTTAAGCATGCATGTATATAGAATGAATCTACTATACATAAAACCATTTAAACTTGTTTTGATCTAACTATTCATGAAAACCAATAACGGTTAAACAAAAATCGAAAACCAATATCCAAAACATAAAACGTTGTGTGCTGTGAACTTGAGCATATCAATATCTGATCTTTACAACATGGATCTAAAACACAATCTAAACTAGGTACCGAGGACTTGATGAACACCGTCTTCAAGTTGACTCGATCCAAAACTCCGTGATCCACCGAGCTTGACTCCAACGAGTGCTACGAATGATCTTGATGCTCGGGCTCTGGAATCACCATGTGAAAGGCTTCAAAACTCCTTTGTTGAAGCAATCACCAACTAATATCTTGATTAAAAATCTGAAACTAAGCATCACAAGATTATTAGTAAACATAACTACATGAGTTAATCATCATCAAAACTAGAGTGGAAGGCTTTTGGGTCAACACTGTTGGCCCAAAGGCCCATCACTCTAGTTTTGATGATGATCAACTCATGTAGTTATAGTACTAATAATCTTGTGCTTAATTAGTGACAGATTTATGGTCAAGATCTTAGTAGGTGTGAAGCTTCAACAAAGGATTTATAGACATATTTTGGAGCTAGCACCAGTTGATTCACGAGCCTATGCATCAAGACCACATCAAGATTTGAGCTCGGTGAATCGTGCTTGGACCAAGTCAAGAACATGAGAAGACTTCAAGGGAAGACTTCAAGATCAAGACTTGGGTCTAGGTATAAGATTTTATTTTTTAGATAAAATGTAAAGGATAGAATAGTTGGTGGATTGTTCAAGTCTATATCACACACACACTCTTGATTTAAATATCTTTTCATAAAAGAATTTTCAGTTTTAGAAAAAACTTTCATTTTGAAAAAACATCATGTTGGTTTTTGGTATTTCTTTATATACATATCCTTTAACCAAAACCATGTTATATGCTAAATATCAAAAACATAGATATTTCATTATGATTGTGTAGTGGATCATATCCATACACACTATGCTTTAAAATGAACTTAAATATCTTATTTTTATATTGTGTGAAGTTATGGAAAAACAAGTTTTGGAAAAACATATTTTAGAAAAACAATTTTTATCTTGAGCCAATATTTCCATGTTATAAAATAGTCCAAATCATTTATAACATGTCTTGATTTTGTGCAAGCATGTTTGTTTATCAAAGAACTATTTTGTAGAATTTCTATGTATTTTATGGGATTTTATGTTAACCAAAAGACTTAGTTTTTAAATCCCAGAAAACTATTTTCAGGCTTCAGATAGTCGACTTACTACCTTTATAGTCGACTAACTCTGAAGTCGGTTGACCGGACGGGTCGACCGACATGCACAGACGTGCACGCCTTTGTACACAGGAGGACGGCAGACCGGGCGGTCGACCGCTCCAGAGAGCTCTGCTCTCTGGAAAATTCGGCCGACCGGACCGGTCGACCGATAGAGAGTTCTACTCTCTCCTCCTGTTGCTCGGTCGACCGAGCGGTCGAATGGAGGCTCCAACGGTCGGATTTTTGACCGTTGGCGGTCGACCGGGCGGTCGACCAGCAGGTCTGACAGACCCCAACGGCTAGTTTCTGGCAGCCTATATATTGAGGGTCTTGTCATTGTCTTTGGTAGAAGATTTTGGAGACTTCTTGAGCCAGTTTTTCTGATACTTTTAAAAGAGTTTTCTCCACTAAATAGAGAGCTAATACTTCCAATCAAAAGGAAAGAATTTATCAAGAGTGTTTAAGTGATTCTTTGAGTTTTTCACCATAGTTTTCTTTCCTTGCTTTCTCACACCACACTTGAGCTATCCATTGCTATATCTTCCTATAGGAGTGTTGTAGTGAGAGTGCCTTTTAGGTGATCAAGTGTTGTGATCACCAAAGAGATTTTCTTTGTTCTTTGAGGAGACGGGCAAGTGTGCTTGTTGGTGGTTTAGAGTTCGGTTGTGAACTCTTGGTGTGAGGTGCGGCCTCGGCAAGCTTGTGGGAGCTTGCGTATGTACGGGACTTGGGAGTCCGAGGGCTTGTAGGTGTTGCGGCACCGGGGAGAGATCCATTGGGATCTTGCATAGTGGAAATCCTTCGTGTGTCGAAGGCGGGGATGTTGAGCAAGTGTGCTCGAACGTCGAAACAAACCCTTGTATTTGCGATTGCTCTCTCTCTCTCTCTCTCTCTCTCCTTGTCTCTTATTTATATCTTGCATGCTTTACTGTCTTTATCTTTTACATGCTTGATATACCTTGTGCTTAATTGTTATATACTTGCGTGGGATTGTTGCTAACACTTGTATTCAACCAAGAGAGCCAACGCGGCACCTCAACCCATTCAAGGGGAATCTAGAGGAGTTTGTCCAGAGCCCTTCACGGGGAATTCAGCAACACTCTTGTGTTATACATAGTGTTTAGTGTAATAAGTTTATTTTGGTCATCTTAGTTTTAAATTCCGCATTATTTGTTCATAAGTGACCATTAGATTAGCCATCACCTATTCACCCCCCCTCTAGGTGATTTTACAATTGATATCAGAGCTAGTGCTCTTGATTTGGGTCTAACAACCTAAGAGTTAAAGATCCTCATTTTAGGCTAATCACATATTTTGTACACACACCATGGATTTCATGTCACCAACCATGTTTGACATTCTTAACATCCAAATTTGGAAGGTTAAGATGTCTATGTTCCTCAAGGCCCTAGGCATTCATGTTTATCTTGCTACAATTAAAGATTCATATATTAATGATAGCAAGTACATTGAGGCTAATGCAAAAGCCCTTCATGCTTTAAAGTCAACCCTAAATGATGATTATTTATCTAGGGTTTCTAATGTTGATTCGGCTTTTGTAGCTTGGAACATCATCACCTCTCTTGGCGAAAAGGATCTATATTATGCCGGGAGCGATTTGGATGTTAGAAGCGATACCTCCAACAAGTGCTATATGGTCCAAGGGGATAACCCCCTTGAGGTAACTTTCGAATCCGAGGAAGATGATAATTATGTCATATGATGAGCTTTCTACATTTTGCCAATTGCTTCTTGAGAAATATGACATGATTAAGAAAGAAAATAAAAATTTGAAAAAGGAACTTGCTTGCATGCATAAAGAACATGATTCATTTAGGAATAACATTGCATGCTTAGAAAAAGAAAATAATGATTTGAAAAATGAGAATGTTTCCCTCTTGTCTAAATTGAATGATTTATGTGAAGGGAATATGTCTTTGAAAAATAAGATTGATTTGGTGGAAAAACAAAAAGAAGTTGTTTTTCAAGAAAATAAGTCTTTAAAAAGAAAAATTTGTGAAAAAGAAAAAGATTTTGTTACACAAAAGAAAAAGAAAAATGATTCTATATCTCACCATGCTTTACATGCCACCACTAGTGAGATTAATGTTTTGAAAAATAAAATTGATAATTTGAGTTCAACCTTGAACTCATGTGCATTTAACCACAATAGATTGGAGTCAATGTTTTTAAAGAAACAAACTCCACCCATTCATGCACATCATCATGCTTATGTTGCACACCATGATCATACTCACACACATAAGCATACTAAGGTGTACACTTGTACACATTATGGCCGCAAAGGCCATTTAGGAAAATATTGTTATGATAGATTATATCATTTTAATTTTGCTTAGAATAAGAATTTTTGGGTTCCTTGCAAAACTAACCCCAAAGGACCCAAGAAAATATGGGTACCAAAACCCCCACCTTGTGTATTTGATGTAGGTGAGGGCTCTCACAAAACGTGAGAGATTTGGTGCCTTGGTAGTGGATGCAAATGGAATTGATGGACACACATTTGGAGCATCGCTATCAAGGAGATTTTGGTGGGACAACCACCATATTAGGAGCTTTGGAGTTGGTAACGATTTCTAAACTCCTACTTTTATGTACATACTTGTTTCATTCATAATAGCATTTAGTATGTTCATGTTTTATGATTTATTGTGCTCTATGTGGTATTTACATGCTTAGATGTAGAATATATCAAACTTGCATTTATACATGTAGAAATAGTGAATTACAATTGATTCATATATGATTGAACTTCATGCTCACTTGTATCCACTTTATGCATATGTATAAGCTAGTTTTGATAATTCTCATTTATACATGCTTTGCCAATTTTTATACTTTACTTCATGTATATGTATTTTTAATTCAAATCTAATAAATATACATGTATACCCGTGAGTCTCTTGCCTTCATTCAAATACATTTGATAGACTCTTTAATATTTGGGATATGTATGTGTATTGTTAGGATTGGATAAATCATACATATGCTATGAAGATTAGTGTTTTAATGAAAAATGATTTTTCATGATTAATAAAAAAAATGTGACTTATGATCTTTTTGAGCTTAACTGACTATTTTCATAATAATACTATTTACATGATCTTTTAACACTCACATCTTCATATCAAGATTATTTTGAGCTTTATACACCATGAGTGCTTAAACCTTTGTGTATCTAGTTATGATTTATGAAAAACATATGACTTCATACTTTTGAAGGATCTTTAACTAGTTTTTCAAAATCAATTTATACTAGTTATTTATTCTTCAATTAGTATATTCACATGATCTTACTATTCTTCAATCATAAATTCTTTTATATTCTCAAAATTTATTTGATGCTTCATGATTTGAATATTAGTTTAAATGTTAGCTTTGTCAACAATAGGATTTATACTTGTACATATTGTGGGCCACAAATAAATCTATTTATATTTGTGCTTGATCGCTTATTTGAACCCATTAGATGTGCTTGTATTGCTTAGTTTTGATGATGCATACATATATAAACTTGTATTCCCATCTTGGATGTGATTTATGATCATGTGTTTACATTTCATGTATATGTTTATTTTGCCAAACTTTAAGATATACATGTATACCTCTTGAGTCATTTGCCTTTAATGCAAATTCATTTATATAGACTCAATTGTGTTTAGGGATATGTATGTATACTTATTGTGTTGTCAAAACATACATATACCTTAAAATATAAATTAATTTTAATAAAAAAATTTGTGATGATTTTCATGTTTTCTTATTTTAAGGAATATTGAGCTTAATTGCCACTTTTATTCTATTCCTTGATTGAAGGATTTCGTACTAGTTTTTAAACATTTTCATATTAACTAGTTCGAACTCCTCATATGGTAGATTATATGATGTAATCACTTAAGCTTACTTTTCATTTGGTAACATTGGATACTTTCAATTGGTATCAGTATGACTCTTTCTGTATATATTCATATTTTGATTATATGTATGTATCCTTTCAAATTCAAGTAGTATCAATTTCTATTGGTATTATCTCTTCATACATATATACATGATTGTTGTGTGCTTGTATTAAAATGGATTTATATTTTTAAAGCACAAAGTTCTTTTATGCTAAGCTTAATTCAAATTTGAATTATTTTCTATAAGCTTATGCATAGTATTTCAAAATTGGTATCAAAATTCAAAATTTTTTGATTTATATTGTCTATATGCAAGGAGAGCTTAACATCTCTTCCATATATAGATTCATGTTGAGTGTATTGTGTATTGAGAAGTTTAACATCTCTTTATTATATGGTACACGTGTGTAGGGGGAGCTTCACATCTCCTCTTATGCATTACATAATATGTGTTATGTGAATTGGGGCTTATCATCTCTTCTTCATGTAATGCATATGTGTAGGGAAGTTAACTTAGCGTCTTCCTCTTCATGAATGTATATCACATATAACTATTTATTGATTGATTTGTTTTAACCCCTTATTGATCTTTTTGTTTATGACAAAAAGGGGGAGAAAAAAAATTTGATGATTTTTTTTTTACTTTGAACCCTTTGTTGATGATTGACAAAAAGGGGGAGAAGTATTTGGATCATATGCATGGTTTCCTTACTTAAGGGGGAGAAGTATTTGTCTTCCTTGCTTAAGGAGGAGTAAGATTTGTATTTATGCATATATGTTTTTGTTTTGCAAATAGGAGAAAAAGAATTTATCATGTATTACCTCCATCATTTGCATACATATTCATGTGCTTCATTGAATATCTATTGTTTATTTGTGATGCATGAGTTAAGGGGGAGCTTCTTTGAAGCTTTACTTTAATCCATGCATATATAACTTCATGAGTTTTGTCATCATCAAAAAGGGGGAGATTGTTGGCCCAAAGGCCCATCACTCTAGTTTTGATGATGATCAACTCATGTAGTTATAGTACTAATGATCTTGTGCTTAATTAGTGATAGATTTATGGTCAAGATCTTAGTAGGTGTGGAGCTTCAACAAAGGATTTAAAGACATATTTTGGAGCTAGCACCGGTTAATTCACAAGCCTATGCATCAAGACCACATCAAGATTTGAGCTCGGAGGATCGTGCTTGGACTAAGTCAAGAAGATGAGAAGACTTCAAGGGAAGACTTCAAGATTAAGACTTGGGTCTAGGTATAAGATTTTATTTTTTAGATAAAATTTAAAGGATAGAATAGTTGGTGGATTGCTCAAGTCTATATCATACACACACTCTTGATTTAAATATCTTTTTATAAAAGAATTTTCAGTTTTAGAAAAGACTTTCATTTTGGAAAAACATCATGTTGGTTTTTGGTATTTCTTTATATACATATCCTTTAACCAAAACCATGTTATATGCTAAATATCAAAAACATAGATATTTCATTATGATTGTGTAGTGGATCATATCCATACATACTATGCTTTAAAATGAACTTAAATATCTTGTTTTTATATTGTGTGAAGTTATGGAAAAACAAGTTTTGGAAAAACATGTTTTAGAAAAACAGTTTTTATCTTGAGCCAATATTTTCATGTTACAAAATAGTCCAAATCATTTATAACATGCCTTGATTTTGTGCAAGAATGTTTGTTTATCAAAGAACTATTTTTGTAGAATTTCTATGTATTTTATGGGATTTTATGTTAACCAAAAGACTTAGTTTTTTAAATCGCAGAAAACTGTTTTCAGGCTTCAGATAGTTGACTTACTACCTTTATAGTCGACTAACTCTGAAGTCGGTTGACCGGACGGGTCGACTGACGTGCACAGACGTGCACAGAAGGACGGCCGACCCGGCGGTCGACCGCTCCAGAGAGCTCTACTCTCTGGAAAATTCGGCCGACCGGACCGGTCGACTGATAGAGAGTTCTACTCTCTCCTCCTGTTGCTCGGTCGACCGAGCGGTCGACCAGAGGCTCCAACGGTCGGATTTTTGACTGTTGGCGGTTGACCGGGCGGTCGACCGGCAGGTCTGACAGACCCCAACGGCTAGTTTTTGGCAGCCTATATATTGAGGGTCTTGTCATTGTTTTTGGTAGAAGATTTTGGAGACTTCTTGAGCCAGTTTTTCTGATACTTTTAAAAAAGTTTTCTCCACTAAATAGAGAGCTAATACTTTCAATCAAAAGGGAGGAATTTATCAAGAGTGTTTAAGTGATTCTTTGAGTTTTTCACCATAGTTTTCTTTCCTTGCTTTCTCACACCACACTTGAGCTATCCATTGCTATATCTTCCTATAGGAGTGTTGTAGTGAGAGTGCCTTTTAGGTGATCAAGTGTTGTGATCACCAAAGAGATTTTCTTTGTTCTTTGAGGAGACGGTTGTGAGTTGGTGGTTTAGAGTTCGGTTGTGAACTCTTGGTGTGAGGTGCGGCCTCGGCAAGCTTGTGGGAGCTTGCGTGTGTACGGGACTTGGGAGTCCGAGGGCTTGTAGGTGTTGCGGCACCGGGGAGAGATCCATTGGGATCTTGCATAGTGGAAATCCTTCGTGTGTCGAAGGCGGGGATGTAGAGCAAGTGTGCTCGAACCTCGAAACAAACCCTTGTGTTTGCGATTGCTCTCTCTCTCTCTCTCCTTGTCTCTTATTTATATCTTGCATGCTTTACTGTCTTTATCTTTTACATGCTTGATATACCTTATGCTTAATTGTTATATACTTGCGTGGGATTGTTGCTAACACTTGTATTCAACCAAGAGAGCCAACGTGGCACCTCAACCCATTCAAGGGGAATCTAAAGGAGTTTATCCAGAGCCCTTCACGGGGAATTCGGCAACACTCTTGTGTTATACATAGTGTTTAGTGTAATAAGTTTATTTTGGTCATCTTAGTTTTAAATTCCGCATTATTTGTTCATAAGTGACCATTAGATTAGCCATCACCTATTCACCCCCCCTCTAGGTGATTTTGACAAACACTTCTCTATTTTTGTCCAGGCGTCTGGAGCACTGTTCTTAAGAGTAGATCTCACCCCTCTGAGAGAGTATCTCACTGCAGCAGGTTGATGGCAGCCTACCCTCCAAGATTCAATGATCGCTGACCCTGCACAGGCCTTCGAACAGCTAAGTTTTGTTTCCTCTAGAGATGTAGGAAAGAACTGAAGAGTTTAAGAAAATTTCTGAAGAGGAAGAAGATGGTTGGGTTGTTGAGACCTTTTCTTAGTTTTTTTCTTTGTTTTTTTTTTCAAATAGTTTGTCATTAATTAGTTTAATTATTATGGTTTGCTTCTTCTTGCTCAAATTTTGACTTGCATTGTTGTTGTTAAATATCAAATCAAGTTTATTAATTAGTTTGCTTCACTGTGAATCGCTTGTTGATCCATTATGATTGATATATTGAAGTCGGTTAAACTTCAAATTTAAATTTTGAAGAAATTGTTTGCTTTCTCGATGCTAGGCTGATCATTTGTTTTATGGATTGCAGGTGAATAATTTATGTACTAGGGAAATGAGAACAACATGTACTTCTTCACTCCCTGGTATCCCGCCAAGGAGAACTCTCATATGTTTCACTGAATTGCTGGCTATGGTGTCTGGCTGGCCTGCGGCAAGGACAGGTACATCAAGGTCGGGTCTTGGCTTATCAAGCACAAGACGCAACTCACCTTTGTGATGTTGGAAAAAAAATGTACAAATTACTGTTAGGCCATTTAAATTAAACTTTTAAGTAGGAAGAAACTTCTCTATTTTGGCCGAGGCGTGCGGAGCACTGTCCTTGAGAATAGATCCAGCCCCTCTTAGACAGTAACTTCATGCAGAAGGTTGGTGGCAGTCTACCCTCCAGGATTCAACGATCGCTGGCCCCACAAGCGTGCACTCGCAATGCACAGGCCCTCGAATAACTCGGTTTTTCCTCCAAAGATGAAGGGAAGAACTGAAGAGTTTAAGAAAATTTCTAAATGGAAGAAGATGGTTGAGTTCTTGAGACCTTTTCTTAGTTTTTTTCTTTATTTTTTTTCAAATTGGCTGTCATTAATTAGATTAATTATTGTGGTTTACTTCTCCTATTCAAATTTTGACTTGCATTGTCATTGCTAAACATCAAATCAATTTTATTAATTATTTTCTTCTCTGCTAATCACTTGTTGATGCCTTATGATTGATATATTTAAGTCGGTTAAACTTTAAATTTAAATTTTGAGGGAATTGTTTGGTTTCTCTATGCTATGCTGATCATTTATTTGATGGATTGCTGGTGATTAATTTCTATACCAGGGCATTGAGAACAACATGTACTTCTTCACTACTCGGTATCCCACCAAGAAGAACACTCAGAGGGCTCGCCGAACTGCTGGTTACGGTGTCTGGCTAGGCTGCGGCAAGGACAAGCACATAAAGGTCGGGTCTCGACTCATCGGGCACAAGACGCAACTCACCTTTGTGAAGTTGGAAAAAATATATGAAATACTGCTGAGCAATTTAACATAAACTTTAAAGAAGGAAGGGATTGTTTATTTTGATCGGGACGCGCAGAGCACTATCCTTCAGAGTAGATCGCGCCCCTCTGAGAGAGGATCCGGTGTAGCAGGTTGATGGTGGCCTACACTCCAGGATTTAATGATCGCTAACCCTGCAAGCGTGCACTCGCACTTGATAGGCCATCGAACAGCTCGATTTTGTTTCCTCCAGAGATGCTGGGAAGAACTGAAGAGTTTAAGAAAATTTCTGAAGAGGAAGAAGATGGTTGAGTTGTTGAGACCTTTTCTTAGTTTTTCCCTTTTTTTTTTCAAATTGGTTATCATTAATTAGTTTAATTATTATGGTTTGCTTCTTCTTGCTCAAATTTTGACTTGCATTTGTTAAATATCAAATCAAATTTATTAATTAGTATGCCTCTCTGTCAATCACTTGTTGATCCATTATTAGTGATATATTGAAGTCAGTTAAACTTTAAATTTAAATTTTAGGGGAATTGTTTGCTTTCTCAATGCTATGCTAATCATTTGTTTGATGGATTGCAGGTGGTTCATTTCTATACCAAGGCATTGAGAACAACATGTACTTCTTCACTCCCCGGTATGCCACCAAGGAGAACTCTTAGTGGCTCGTTGAAATGCTGGCTGCGGTGTCTGGCTGGCCTGCGGCAAGGACAAGCACATCAAGGTCTGGTCTCGGCTTATCAGGCACAAGACGCAATTCACCTTTGTGATGTTAGAAAAAAATGTACGAATTACTATTAGGCTACTTAAATTAAACTTTCAAGAAGGAAGAAATTTCTCTATTTTGGTCAAGGCGTGCGGAGCACTGCCCTTAAGGATAGATGGAGCCCCTCTTAGATAGTTACTCCGTGCAGCAAGTTGGTGGCAGCCTACACTCTAGGATTTAACGATTGCTGACCCTGCAAGTGTGCACTCGCAATGCACAGGCCCTCGAACAACTCGATTTTATTTACTCCAGAGATGTAGGGAAGAACTGAAGAGTTTAAGAAAATTTTGAAGTGGAAGAAGTTGGTTGAGTTCTTGAGACCTTTTCTTATTTTTTTCTTTGTTTTTTTTTCAAATTTGTTGTCATTAATTAGTTTAATTATTGTGGTTTGCTTCTCCTTACTCAAATTTTGACGTGCATTGTTGCTGCTAAACATCAAATCAAGTTTATTAATTAGTTTACTTCTCTACCAATCACTTGTTGATTCATTATGATTGATATTTTTAAGTCGGTTAAACTTTAAATTTAAATTTTAAGGGAATTGTTTGCTTTCTCTGTGCTATGCTGATCATTTTTTGATGGATTGCCGGTGATTCATTTTTGTACCAGGGCATTGAGAACTTCTTGTACTTCTTCACTCCCCGGTATCCCACCAAAGAGAAGTCTTAGTGGGCTCGCTGAACTACTGGTTATGGTGTCTGGCTGGGCTGCAGCAAGGACAAGCACATAAGGGTCAGATCTCGGCTCATCGGGCACAAGACGCAACTCATCTTTGTGATGCTGGAAAAAAATGTACGGAATTCTGCTAAGCAATTTAACATAAACTTTCAAGAAGGAAGGAATTCTTTATTTTGATCGGGGCGCGCGGAGCACTGTCCATCAGAGTAGATCGCGCCCCTCTAAGAGAGTATCTCGGTGTAGCAGGTTGATGGTGGCCTACACTTCAGGATTCAATGATCGCTGGCCCTGCAAGCGTGCACTCGCGCTTGATAGGCCCTCGAACAGCTCAGTTTTCTTTCCTCCAGAGATGCTGGGAAGAACTGAAGAGTTTAAGAAAATTTCTGAAGAGGAAGAAGATGGTTGAGTTGTTGAGACCTTTTCTTAGTTTTTCCTTTTTTTTCAAATTGGTTATCATTAATTAGTTTAATTATTATGGTTTACTTCTTCTTGCTCAAATTTTGACTTGCATTGTTGTTGTTAAATATCAAATCAAGTTTATTAATTAGTATGCTTCTCTGTCAATCACTTGCTGATCCATTATGATTGATATATTGAAGTCAGTTAAACTTTAAATTTAAATTTTGAGGGAATTGTTTGCTTTCTCAATGCTATGCTGATCATTTGTTTGAAGGATTGTAGGTTATTCATTTCTATACCAGGGCATTGAGAACAACAGGTACTTCTTCACTCTCCGGTATACCACCAAGGAGAACTCTCAGATGGCTCACCAAACTGCTGGCTGTGGTGTCTGGTTGGCCTATGGCAAGGACAAGCACATCAAGGTCGGGTCTCAGCTTATCAGGAACAAGACGCAACTCACCTTTGTGATGTTAGAAAAAAATGTATGAATTGCTATAAGGCTACTTAAATTAAACTTTCAAGAAGGAAGAAACTAACTATTTTGGTCGAGGCGTGCGGAGCACTGTCCTTAAGGATAGATCAAGCCCCTCTTAGACAGTAACTCTGTGCAGCAAGTTGGTGGCAGCCTAGCCTCCAGGATTTAATGATCGTTAGCCCGGCAAGAGTGCACTCGCAATGCACAAGCCCTCAAACAGCTCAATTTTATTTACTCCAGAGATGCAGGGAATAACTAAAGAGTTTAAGAAAATTTCTGAAGTGGAAGAAGATGGTTGAGTTCTTGAGACCTTTTCTTATTTTTTTCTTTGTTTTTTTTTCAAAATTTGTTGTCATTAATAAGTTTAATTATTATGGTTTGCTTCTCCTTACTCAAATTTTGACGTGCTTTGTTGTTGATAAACATCAAATTAAGTTTATTAATTAGTTTATTTCTCTGCCAATCACTTGTTGATCCATTATGATTGACATATTAAAGTCGGTTAAACATCAAATTTAAATTTTGAGGGAATTGTTTGCTTTCTCTATGCTGTGCAGATCATTTGTTTGATGGATTGCCGGTGATTCATTTCTATACCAGGGCATTGAGAACTGCTTGTACTTCTTCATTCCCTAGCCTCCCACCAAAGAGAACTCTCAGAGGGCTCGCCGAACTGCTGATTGCAGTGTCTGGCTGGGCTGCGGCAAGGACAAGCTCATATAGGTCGGGTCTCGGCTCATCGGGTACAAGACGCAACTCACCTTTGTGACGTTGGGAAAAAAAGTATATGAAATACTGCTAAGCTATTTAATATAAACTTTCAAGAAGAAAGGAACTTCTCTATTTTAATCGAGCCGTGCGGAGCACTGTCCTTCAGAGTAGATCGCGCCCCTCTAAGAGAGTATCTCAGTGCAGCAGGTTGATAGCGGCCTACCTTTCAGGATTCAATGATCGCTGGCCCTGCACAGGCCCTCGAACAGTTCGATTTTATGTCCTCCAGAGATGCAGGGAAGAACTGAAGTGTTTAAGAAAATTTCTAAAGAGGAAGCAGATGGTTGGGTTGTTGAGACCTTTTCTTAGTTTTTTCTTTGTTTATTTTCGAATAGGTTGTCATTAGTTTGTTTAATTATTGTGGTTTGCTTCTTCTTGCTCAAATTTTGACTTGCATTGTTGTTGTTAAATATCAAATAAAGTTTATTAATTAGTACGCTTCTCTGTCAATCACTTCTTGATCCATTATGATTGATATTTTAAAGTCAGTTAAACTTTAAATTTAAACTTTAAGAGAATTGTTTGCTTTCTCAATGCTATGCTGATCATTGTTTGATCGATTGTAAGTGATTCATTTCTATACCAGGGCATTGAGAACAACATGTACTTCTTCACTCCGTGGTATGCCACCAAGGAGAACACTCAGATGGCTCGCCGAACTACTGGCGGCAGTATCTGGCTGGCCTGCGGCGAGACAAGCAAATCAAGGTTGGGTCTCGGCTTATCAGGCACAATACGCAACTCACCTTCGTGATGTTGGGAAAAAATGTACAAATTGTTGTTTGGCTACTTAAATTAAACTTTCAAGAAGGATGAAACTTCTCTATTTTGGTCGAGGCGTGCGGAGCACTGTCCTTAAGGATAGATCGAGCCCTTCTTAGACAGTAACTCCGTGCAGCAAGTTGGTGGCAGCCTACCCTCTAGGATTTAACGATCACTGGCCCTGTGATCGGGGTGGAAACTAGCACTCAAAAATGTGTATTATGTAAAATCAATGAAAAGCTCGAATGTGCTAATGTACCGTCTATACCTTCTGTTATAGCATTGGCTCAACGGGTCGAATCCACAGGGAAGGGAGGCGATAGAAGCATTAACAGTCTCTATTCACGTCAGTTGTTAACACTTCTTCTTTGTTGAAAGAATGAAAAAAATTGAAAAAGAAAAGAAAATGAAATCCAGAATGTGGTAGGTGAAGAAGGCGATGAAAACGTCCATAAGAAAAACAAAAGAGGAGCTTGAAAACGATTTCTAAAACAAAGTAAAAGAAAACTCATGGCTACTAACTACTAAATACAATACTAACCATACCAACCTCTTCGATATAGTTGCCTCACATTTTGATCCTCGGCCATCACAATCCTTGGCTCCAAGAGACGATACAAAGCATGGCTCATGGATGGTTCATCACATTCAAAACATTGCAACAAGAACAAGCTAATACAAGCATCACTCATTACACTACTAGCATGAAATAAAAGAGCATGAAATAAAAGAGAGTTAGCTTGGTTAGCAAGTTAGCAAGTTAACAAGTTAGATGTTAGAACCCATCATCTTTGGCCATCAATGGCTCTTGCAAGAACAAGGCCTTGTAGAGGCAACCCGATTCATGTGGATTATCAAGTAAGTGGTTAGATGGTTAGTGGTTAGTGATCGGGATAAAACTAGCACTCAAAATGTGTTTTATGTAAAATCAAATGAAAAGCTCGAATGTGCTAATGTACCCTCAATACTTCCGTTATAGCATTGGCTCAACGGGTCGAATCCACAGGGAAGGGAGGCGATAGAAGCATTAACAGTTTCTATTCCCGTTATTTGTTAACAATTCTTCTTTGTTAAAAGAATGAAAAGGAAAATGAAAAGGAAAAGAAAATGAAAACAAGCATGTGGTAGGTGAAGAAGGCGATGAAAACGTCGATAAGAAAATAAAATAGAAGATAGAATGGAACAAGGATGAACTAAGAAGGATGGTAAAAACACCGATAGAAAATGAGAAGAGAGTATGGAAAACGATTTCTAAATAAAGCTAAAGAAAACTCATGGCTACTAACTACTAATTAACCCACTAACCATGCTAACCTCTTCGAGATAGTTGCCTCACATTTTGATCCTTGGCCATCACAATCCTTGGCTCCAAGAGACGATACAAAGCATGGCTCATGGATGGTTCTTCACAATCAAAACATTGCATCAAGAACAAGCTAATACAAGCATCACTCATTACACTACTAGCATGAAATAAAAGAGCATGAAATAAAAGAGAGTTAGCTTGGTTAGTAAGTTAGCAAGTTAGCAAGTTAGATGTTAGAACCCATCATCTTTGGCCATCAATGGCTCTTGCAAGAACAAGGCCTTATAGAGGTAACCCGATTCATGTGGATTATCAAGTAAGTGGTTAGATGGTTAGTGGTTAGTAGTTAGATTGCCATGAGAAGAAAAACTAGTAAGAAATCATGTAGAAGGTGAAGGAGATTACAATGGAAGAGAAAGGAGGCACCTTTACATAGAGTGTCACTCTCTATTACATCAATCCCTTGCTTTCTCTCTCTCTCTATGTATCACTCAGCCCTACTACAATGATCTAAGAAAAAGAAATAAAAATACAAGAAAATGAAGAACACTCACCTACACTACACTAAAACCTAGATCTACTCCTAAAAAATTAAAAAACTGCTTGCGTTTTGGCCAGAGGCAGGGGTATTTATAGGCTTCAGAAGACTCTGGAAGACGAGACGGGCCACGCGTCTAAAATCAACGCGTGACTCCACAAAAATGCCACGGAATCTCAAGGATTGCCGAGATTTCGCGGCAATTCCAGGGAGTTACGCCTCTGAATTTCGTCAGGTTATTCCTCTGGCTGCGAGAATGTGCAGGGTATATGCTGTTTCTGGTAATTTCGCCCGAATATTCGTCTGACAGCGCAGGAGTCTAGGTTCAATGCACCTTCTAGAAAATCCTTTGCTTGGCCTCCAAGCAATTGCGGGATTAATTACCCTTAATTGAGATGAATTAGGCTCTTATTCCATCTTTGCCCTTGGACTTTGGATCTACCTGCAATTAAGACCAAAACACGATTTAGACGACAATTTATTCATTAAACGGTGAGAGAATACGACATAATAATGCAGAAATGTAGACTAATCACACCCCACACTTATTCTTTTGCTCGTCCCGAGCAAAACAAGGAAAGAAAAAGCTATACTGCAAGGGTTATTACACCACTTTCGCAGGTGACGCGATTGCACTGAGCGTGTGCAACAAGCCGTTAACCTCTAGGTTACCCTAGAGGAGGAGTGTTGTCTCCTGAGGATTTTCAGCGGATTGCACCCACAAAATCCATAAAGAAAGAAGACAAATGTTAGTATTTTGAAAACACATTTTGAAAGAGAGACAAGTTTATGAAATATTTTTGCAAAAATATAAGCGATCTAAGGTCATCAGTCCACCACAAATCATTCTTCCTTAAACTTAGTATCTATGCAAGATCTTGTCTTCAATTAAGGTAAGAATTTAAAATTGGATTGAATACTTTATCTTTCATAAAACCTAGATAATATGCACTTTGTTATAGTGAAGATTTCTGGGATTTCAACTCCAACCATAAAGCCATTTATATTTATTTTCTTTTTTTTTTCTTCCCTTAGTTTAGGCTTTCTAGTTCACCCATGTAGCGAGCCTATAACCGATGACTCCCAAACCAGATGGTCCTAGGGCACCAGATGAGAAAACATCCCTCGGGTTTAAGGACTCGAGTAAACAAGGCCACGAAACTAAAGGGGATTATTAATTTTCTTGACCACCGTTATGCGTGAAATAATCATGCTTCTTGAGGCACAATTATCCAGCTTAATAAGTGATGTTTTATTTATATATTTTTTCTTTTTATTATTATTATTATTATTATTATTTATATATATGGCATTTTAGGTCTTTGTTTCCATCCCAAAAAATGTGTAAGTGTCGTGTGCATACTATCTAAGGCAAAAAATTCAAGATAAAAATATCTCCCCAATTTATCTTACTTAGCCTATAATTTTAAAGAAGATCCATTATTTCAACTAGGTTTAAGATGTCATAATTAAGGTTTCTTAATTTCTAAGATCATCTTAATTTTCTTAAAAATAGATCAAAACTTTGTCTCTTATTTCAAAAGTTTTTAAAGAAAGAGAAAATTTCTATACAAAAGAAAAGATTTCTAAAAGTATCCTAAAAGAAGTATAAAAGAAAGAAAATCTAAAAAACTCTATGTTAGTAAACCCTCCCCCACACTTATCTCATGCATTGTCCTCAATGCATCGTGATATATGTATGCATGAAACAAATAGAGAGGGAAGAAAAAAATTACCTCAAGGTGGTGGTTCCGGTGGCGGCCTAATTGGTCCATGAAAGGCGGCCCAATCATTCTTGCGTGGAATCCGGAGGAACCCACCAGAAATCTCAAGAATACAACCCACTAGAAAGATGTATGCATGTATGATTTTTATTAGAAAATTTACCCCATCTAATTCCAAATTTTCAAAACAATTTCGGAGTCAAATTTATCAATACCCTTGTCCCAGAATGGTGTACAAAAAGATGAAATGATTGATTTGGACTCAGGAGGTACAGGAACTAATATCAACTCTGAAAAATGACTCAAGTAAAGTAAAGGTTCGGGAGTCAAGATCGGTTCAGGAAGTGGGTCCAAATCAAGAAGATGAAGCTCAGGTCCACAATCATTCCCCATGATGGAATGTGACTATCTAAGAGTGGTGATTCAAGTTCAGGAGGGATGGGAATCAAAATTGACTCTAAAATGTTACTCAAATTGGGTAATATAACAGGAGTCAATAATGATTCAGGGATTTGAACTAGATCACAAAGTGGAGGATCAAAGTCACATTCCTCATTTAGTTCAATTCCACAAAAATGAGAACTTACTAATTTATCAAATGGATTTTAAAAGTATGAAATTGGTCAAGTTCAATATGATCATCATGAATAATTGGTGATTCAATTTCACAATGGACTGGCACTGGATCCAATACTGACTCGGGAAATGGAGTGAAATCAGGTGAAGACACCAGAGTCATAATTGAATCAGGAAGTAGAATTGAATCATCAAGTGGAAGTTTAGGATCATATTCATGTTCAAGTTCAATTTCAGGAAAAGAAAAACTTGCCAAAATGTCAATGGGATCTGAAGTTTGGACAAGTTCAGATGGGTGTGCTGAAATTGAATCTTGATTTTCAAAACAACATGACTCTTTGGCTCTGACAGAATGGTTAATGACATTAGAAATGGTCGAACGATAAGAATGGAAACTTTCGATCATCATATCTATATCATGATTATGAGCATTTTGAGCCTGAGTCATGGCTTCAAGCATCTTTACATAATTGATAGTTTCATCATTTTGTTGAAAAGATGAAGTGTGTTGTTTTGGAATTGGTGGTGGTATTGTGAGTCCCTCAGATTTTGTGATTTTTGTTTGGACTCACGCATACTCATTTCCAAAATTGATGGTGTTCTATTTTGGACTGGTGGAACTGAGTATGAATCTTGAGAATGTTGTGAAATTGGAGAGGCCCTCATTTTCTAAATTTGTTGCTCGGCCTCTTGTAGATTGGCTTCTATACTCCTTTGTAACTCATATTTTTCTTCAATGGGAGGTCCAGAAAAAGGAGTATATGAAGCGGAATCGGGGATTGAATATTGTGTATATTGTGGACGAGGTGGACATGGTGGACAAGGAGGTTGAAAATTTGGCTCGGGCAACTTGAATCCCCAATGACTCTGTGAAGAGTTGAAATTATTTGGAAATTATAGTTATAAGAATGTGGGTATGGGTTGTATTGATTCGGATAAGGCCAACCCGGTGTATTTGGTTGATGCGTTTTGTAAAACGCCGGGTTGGAATTATCCGAATAGAATGGAGTTGGTGTGAAATATGGATTCATGTTCGGATTGAAAGAATTATTTTTGTTGAATGCCATTTCACAAATAATCACAAAAAAAAGAAGAAACAAACAACAATCAAAAAAGAAAAATCAAAACCAAGCCAAAAGTAGGGTTGACCTAGACCTAGATGTGGATGTCCTAGGGGCCAACGTATTCAAATTTTATTAGGGCTTGGGTTGTGTGAGTGGAGAGATGATTTTTGGGCTAAGGAAGAAGTATGAAATCCCACCTTATCTTGTTTGGATTGTGCCCTTAATTTCAATTCGTGCAAGTATGCAATATAGACAAGAATATAACACAAAGCAATAAATCACCCACGTGTTTGTCCTATGCTATATGCAATGCCATATGTACATCTCCATCCAGATCACAACAACAGAACAAAATACAGTAATTTGGAATTGATTTGACACGTGCCTAAATGAAAATGTCTAAACAGCTTTAAAAGCGTCCAAATACCGTATTTTAGTCCTTTATTTATTATGGTGTGTAGGCAATCAAAGCAAGAAAGATAGCAGCACAAATCAACTAGCTATTACAATTCACACATCCCAGAACAACAACATATACAATTTTCACAAAAATGCCGCGGTTTCGCTGCAAATGTCACGGTTCCGCGGCTTTTCTTCAAAATCTGGGGCCCTGCTTTCTAGAGCAGGGAGATGCAAAGCTAGTTTATGTTCTGCAATATTAAGCACCTGTAAATATTGCCCTGCACACCAAAACAGAGAAGACAATGTTAACAAAAATGTGAAAACGAAACTTTTCCCTTCCCCGGCAACGGCGCCAAAATTTTGATCGGGATAAAACTAGCACTCAAAATGTGTTTTATGTAAAATCAAATGAAAAGCTCGAATATGCTAATGTACCCTCGATACTTCCGTTATAGCATTGGCTCAACGGGTCGAATCCACAGGGAAGGGAGGCGATAGAAGCATTAACATTTTCTATTCCCGTTATTTGTTAACAATTCTTCTTTGTTAAAAGAATGAAAAAGAAAATGAAAAGAAAAGAAAATGAAAACAAGCATGTGGTAGGTGAAGAAGGCGATGAAAACGTCGATAAGAAAACAAAATAGAAGATCGAATGGAACAAGGATGAACTAAGAAGGATGGTAAAAACACCGATAGAAAATGAGAAGAGAGTTTGGAAAACGATTTCTAAATAAAGCTAAAGAAAACTCATGGCTACTAACTACTAATTGACCCACTAACCATGCTAACCTCTTCGAGATAGTTGCCTCACATTTTGATCCTTGGCCATCACAATCCTTGGCTCCAAGAGACGATACAAAGCATGGCTCATGGATGGTTCTTCACAATCAAAACATTGAATCAAGAACAAGCTAATACAAGCATCACTTATTACACTACTAGCATGAAATAAAAGAGCAGGAAATAAAAGAGAGTTAGCTTGGTTAGGAAGTTAGCAAGTTAGATGTTAGAACCCATCATCTTTGGCCATCAATGGCTCTTGCAAGAACAAGGCCTTGTAGAGGTACCCGATTCATGTGGATTATCAAGTAAGTGGTTAGATGGTTAGTGGTTAGTAGTTAGATTGCCATGAGAAGAAAAACTAGCAAGAAATCATGTAGAAGGTGAAGGAGATTACAATGGAAGAGAAAGGAGGCACCTTTACATAGAGTGTCACTCTCTATTACATCAATCCCTTACTTTCTCTCTCTCTATGTATCACTCAGCCCTACTACAATGATCTAAGAAAAAGAAATAAAAATACAAGAAAATGAAGAACACTCACCTACACTACACTAAAACCTAGATCTACTCCTAAATAATGAAAAAACTGCTAGCGTTTTGGCCAGAGGCAGGGGTATTTATAGGCTTCAGAAGACTCTGGAAGACGAGACGGGGCCACGCGTCGAAAATCGACGCGTGACTCCACAAAAATGCCGCGGAATCTCAAGGATTGCTGAGATTCCGCGGCAACTCCAGGTAGTTACGCCTCTGAATTTCGTCAGGTTGTTCCTCTGGCTGCGAAAATGTGCAGGGTATATGCTGTTTCGGGTAATTTCGCCCGAATATTCGTCTGACAGCGCAGGAGTCTAGGTTCAATGCACCTTCTAGAAAATCCTTTGCTTGGCCTCCAAGCAATTGTGGGATTAATTACCCTTAATTGAGATGAATTAGGCTCTTATTCCATCTTTGCCCTTGGACTTTGGATCTACCTGCAATTAAGACCAAAACACGATTTAGACGACAATTTATTCATTAAACGGTGAGAGAATGCGACATAATAATGCAGAAATGTAGACTAATCAGTTAGTAGTTAGATTGCCATGAGAAGAAAAACTAGCAAGAAATTATGTAGAAGGTGAAGGAGATTACAATGGAAGAGAAAGGAGGTATCTTTACATAGAGTGTCACTCTCTATTACATCAATCCCTTGCTTTCTCTCTCTCTATGTATCACTCAGGCCTACTACAATGATCTAAGAAAAAGAAATGAAAATACAAGAAATGAAGAACACTCACCTACACTACACTAAAATCTGCACCTACTCCTAAAAACGAAATCTGCTTGCGTTTTGGCTCTCTGCAGGGCTATATATAGGCATCAGAAGAATCCAGAAGACGAGACAGGGCTACGCGTCAAAAATCGACGCGTGGCTCCACTAGAATGCCACGATTTCCGCGGATCTGCGGCAATACCAGGGACTTAGGCCCCTGATTTTGGTCCACGGGTCCGTCTGGCTTCTAGCTACTTCCAGGTATATTCTGTTTCGGGTATTTTCGACCGCAGATCCGTCTGATGTGCGCAAGAGGCTAGATTCGATGTATCTTCTAGATGATCCTTTTTTTGGCCTCCAAGTAATGCGGATTTAATTACCCTTAATTGGATTTAATTAAGCTCTTATTCCATCTTTCCCTTGGACTTTGGATCTACCTGCAATTAAGACCAAAACACGGTTTAGACCGACAATTTATTCATAAATCTGTGAGAGAATGCGATATAATAATACAGAAATGTAGACTAATCACACCCCCACACTTATTCTTTTGCTCGTCCCGAGCAAAACAAGAAAAGAAAAACTATACTATAAGGGTTATTACACCACTTTCGCAGGTGACGCGATTGCACTGAGTGTGTGCAACAAGCTGTTAAACCTCTAGGTTACCCTAGAGGAGGAGTGTTGTCTCCTGAGGGTTTTCAGCGGATTGCACCCATAAAATTCATAAGAAAGAAGACAAATGTTAGTATTTTGAAAACACATTTTGAAAGAGAGACAAGTTTATGAAATATTTTTGCAGAAATATAAGTGATCTAAGGTCATAAGTCTACCAAAAATCATTCTTCCTTAAACTTAGTCTCTATGCAAGATCTTATCTTCAATTAAGGTAAGAATTCAAAATTGGATTGAATATTTTATCTTTCATAAAGCCTAGATAATATGCACTTTGTGATAGTGAAGATTTCTGGGATTTCAACTCTAACCATCATGCCATTTATTTATATTCATATATTCTTTCTTTTTTTTATTCTTCCCTTAGTTTAGGCGTTCTAGTTCACCCATGTAGCGAGCCTATAACCGATGACTCCCAAACCAGATGGTCCTAGGGCACCAGATGAGAAAACATCCCTCGGGTTTAAGGACTCGAGTAAACAAGGCCATGAAACTAAAGGGATTATTTGCTTCTTTTGACCACCGTTAGGCGTGAATAATCATGCTTCTTGAGGCACAATTATCCGGCTTAATAAGTGATATTTTATTTATATATATATATATTTTATTTATATATATATATTTTATGGCATTTTATGTCTTTGTTTCCATCCCAAACATGTGCAAGTGTCATGTGCATACTATCTAAGGTAAAAAATTCAAGATAAAAATATCTCCCCAATTTATCTTACTTAGCCTATAATTTTAAACAAGATCAATTATTTCAACTAGGTTTAAGATGTCATAATTAAGGCTTCCTTAATTTCTAAGATCATCCTAATTTTCTTAAAAATAGATCAAAACTTTGTCTCCTATATCAAAAAGTTTTTAAAGAAAGAGAAAATTCCTATACAAAAAGGAAAGATTTTTAAAAGTATCCTAAAAGAAGTGTAAAAGAAAGAAGATCTAAAAACTCTATGTTAGTAAACCCTCCCCCACACTTATCTCATGCATTGTCCTCAATGCATCGTGATATATGTATGCATGAAACAAATAGAGAGGGAAGGAAAAAATTACCTCAAGGTGGTGGTTCCGGTGGCGGCCTGATTGGTCCACGAAAGACGGCCCAATCATTCTTGCGTGGAGTCCGGAGGAACCCACCAGAAATCTCAAGAATACAACCCACTAGAAAAATGTATGCTTGTATGATTTTTATTAAAATTTTACCCCATCTAATTTTCAAATTTTCAAAATAATTTCGGAGTCAAATTTATCAACACCATTGTCCCAGAATGGTGTACAAAAAGATGAAATGGTTGATTTGGACTCAGGAGGTATAGGAACTAATATCGACTCCGAAAAATGACTCAAGTTAAGTAAAGGCTCGGGAGTCGAGATCGGTTAAGGAAGTAGGTCCAAATCAAGAAGATGAAGCTCAGGTCCACATTCATTTCCCCATGATGGAATGTGACTTTCTAAGAGTGGTGATTCAAGTTCAGGAATGATAGGTATGGGAATCAAAACTGACTCTAACATGTTGCTCAAATTGGGTAACAAAATAGGAGTCAATAGTGATTCGGAAATTTGAACAAGATCACAAATTGGAGGATCAAAGTCACATTCCTCATTCAGTTCAATTCCATGAAAGTGAGAACTTGCCAATTTATCAATGGGACTTTCAAAAGTATGAAATTGGTCAAGTTCAATATGATCATTATTAGAGATTGGTGATTCAATTTCACAATGGATAGGCACTGGATCCAATACTGACTCGGGAAATGAAGCGAAATCAGGTGAAGACACCGAAGTCATAATTGAATCAGGAAGTAGAATTGAATCACTAATTGAAGTTCATGATCATATTCATGCTGAAGTTCAATTTTAGGAAAAGAATAACTTGCCAAAATGTCAATGGGATCTGAAGTTTGGACAAGTTCATGTGGGTGTGCTGAAATTGAATCTTGATTTTCAAAACAACATGACTCTTTGGCTCTGACAGAATGGTTAGTGACATTAGAAATATGATGAGAATGAAGAGTTTGGATCATCAAATCTATGTCACGGTTACGAGCATTTTGAGCCTGAGTCATGATTTCAAGCATCGTTTTACAATTCATTGGTTCATCGTTTTGAAAAGATGAAGAGTTGTTTTGGAATTGGTGGCAAATTTGTGAGTCCATCAGATTTTGTGATTTTTGTTTGGACTCACGCATACTCATTTCCAAAATTGTTGGTCTTCTATTTTGGACTGGTGGAACTGAGTATGTATCTTGAAAATGTGGTGGAATTGGAGAGGTTAATGTTTTGTGAAGTTGTTGCTCAGCCTCTTATAAATTGGCTTCTACTCTTTTTTCAAACTCAGATTTTTCTTCAATTGGAGGTCCAGAAAAAGGAGTATATGAAGCGAAATCGGGGAATGAATATTGTGTATATTGTGGACGAGGTGGACATGGTGGACAAGGAGGTTGAAAATTTGACTCGGGGGACTTGAATCCCCAATGACTCTGTGACGAGTTGAAATTATTTTGGAAATTATAGTCATAAGAATGTGGGTATGGGTTGTATTGATTCAGATAAGGCCAACCCGGTGTATGTGGATTGGAATTATCCGAATAGAATGGAGTCGGTGTGAAATATGGATTCATATTCGGATTGAAAGAATTGTTATTGTTGAATGCCATTTCACACAAAAAATCACAAAAAGAAAGAATCAAACAACAAACAAAAAACAAAAATCAAAACCAAGCAAATAGAAGGGTTGACCTAGACCTAGATGAAATGTCCCTAGGGGCCAGCGTCTATTCAAATTTTATTAGGGCTTGGGTTGTGTAAGTGGGGAGATGATTTTTGGGCTAAGGAAGGGGTATGAAATCCCACCTTATCTTGTTTAGATTTTGCCCTTAATTTCAATTTGTGCAAGTGTGCAATATAGACAAGAATATAACACAAAGCGATAAATCACCCACGTGTTTGTCCTATGCTATATACAATGCCATATGTACATCTCCATCCAGATCACAACAACAGAACAAAATACAGTATATTGGAAATAAATTGACACATGCCTAAATGCAAATGTCTAAACCGTTTTAAAGGCGTCCAAATACCGTATTTTAGTTCTTTTATTTATTATGGTGTGTAGGCAATCAAAACAAGAAAGATAGCAGCACAAATCTACTAGCTATTACAATTCACACATTCCAGAACAACAAAATTTACAATGTTCACAAAATTGTCGCGGTTTCGCGGCAAATGTCGCGGTTCCGTGGCTTTTCTTTTGAAGCTGGGGCCTTGCTTTTAAAAGCAAGGAGATGCAAAGCTAGGGTCTATTCTACAATGTTAAGTGATTAAGGAAAAGATAGTGTGAAGTATTTGCACAGAATATTATATAAAAGAGAGAAGGTTTAGAGTCAACCTTAAGTGCTTTGATCACTCCACATTGTATTCAATATGTTCAATATACCCTTTCCAAATCTCCGTTATAGCATGGGCTATACCGGGTCGAATCCTCAGGGAGAGCTTACGATGGAAGCGTTACAGTTCGTAGTGAAGATAGAAAATGGAGATTCTTCTTTGTCTTAAAAGAATGAAAGAATCATGGAAAAAGAAATGAAAGAATCGGTGGCTTTGTGTATGATGGAAATAAAAGGAAAAGAAATTGGAAAGGAGATTTACTTTGGGATTAACACTAAAAGAAAGAAAACTTTATAAAAGACTTGAAGATGAGAAAACCATGACTAGCTAACCTTACTACCTTGCCAAAACTTACTAAACTCCGTGATGGTGAATGCATGCCTCATGTTGATTCATCGGCAAAGATTTGTCTCGCGTGTTGGTCTAATTAATTTCCCACTTTGATGACGGGTGATCATTCTTGGACTTGTCTTGTAGCCTCATAGATGTCATTAGCCTACAAATTAGACTTTCAATAATGGAATCAAAAGAGCTACACTCAAGGGATGCAAAGGAAGAAGATACAACATTCATTAATGGAAGTAAAGAAGTTGTACAACAAATAGCATATTGGTGATCCATCTCCATGTTCCATCAAGGCACTTGTTCTAAGACAAGGATCTAAATGAGGCACAAATGAATCATATGGAATTACAACAAGAACTTACCAAGCAATGAAAGTAACCCATCAGAGAAGAGAAGACCATACAACTTGCAAGATTAAAGATAGCAATCACCCATGAGTTAATAGTTAGCAAGGTTAGTGGTTAGCTAGACATGAGAAGAATTTAGCTACTAGCCATTACAAGAAAAGAAAAGCAAAGCATGAATAAAAGTGCAAGTAAAGTAAAGCTCGAATTAAAGAAAGCAAGTAAACTAGAAAATGCTCAAGTAGAGAGAAGAGAATGGATGAATCCTTGCTTCACAAGTCGTCACTCCTTGGTGTACCAAGCTTTCTCTCTCTTACAACTCTCTTTTGCAGAATTTCTAGGGAGGAAGAAGAAGATCTAAAGCACTAAAAATCCTAGAGAAAAACAAAATTACAAAGCTTTATCCTCTAATCTCTCCTCTCCTCTCTTCTTGCAGGTCCTGGTGCTGTATTTATAGGCCTCAGAGAGAAGTCTCCAGAACTCGGACAGGTGGCAGGAATCTGGGACTCTACAGCCCCAGATCTGCCGTAGATCTGCAGCATCCACTTGGAAAATGCGGCAAAATTTTGGCCGTTGAGGCCAAGATTTCTGTTGCAAATTTGTTATGAGTTTGTTAGCCACGTGGACCTTCTAGAAGTGTGAGCTGGCGCGTAGAATTCTCCAGATCCTGGGCTCAAACTTGGGCTCTCTTTTGGGCTTTGAATTAATCTCTTTTAATTATTGCTAATTAAAGAGATTTTGGGCTTTTTCTCATTTCAGATGTGGACTGCAAAAATAGAGAGAAGATGATCAAAAATCATATTTTTATTTGCAATATGCATGGGAATGATGTGGTAAAATATGCACAATTGAATACCAATCACACCCCACACTTATTCTTTTGCTCGTCCCGAGCAAAACAAGGAAAATACTATACTACCAATTTTATTACACCACTTTCGTAGGTGACACGATTGCACTGAGCACGTGCAACAAGCCGTTAAACCTCTAGGTTACCCTAGAGGAGGAGTGTTGTCTCCTGAGGGTTTTCAGCGGATTGCACCCACAAAATCCATAAAGAAAGAAGACAAATGTTAGTGTTTTGAAAATGCATTTTGAAAGAGAGACATGTTTTCGAACTATTTTTGCAAAAATATAAGTGATCTTAGGTCATAAGTCCACCTATAATCATTCTTTCTTAAACTTAGTCTCTATGCAAGATCTTGTCTTCAATTAAGGTAAGAATTCAAAATTGGTTTGATTACTTTATCTTTCATAAAACCTAGATAATATGCACACCGTGCTAGTGAAGATTTCTGGGATTTCAACTCCAACCATCAAGCCATATATATATATATATATATATATATATATATATATATATATATATATATATATATATATATATATATATTTCTGCTTTTTCTTCCCTTAGTTTAGGCTTTCTAGTTTACCCTTGTAGCGAGCCTATAACCGATGACTCCCAAACTAGACGGTCTTAGGGCACCAGATGAGAAAACATCCCTCGGGTTAAGGTCTCGAGTAAAAAAGGCCACAAAACTAAAGAGGATTATTTATTTCCTTTACCACCGTTAGGCGTGAATAACCATGCTTCTTGAGGCACAATTATCCAGCTTAATAGGTGATGTTTTATTATATATATTTTTTTTTTTTTTTTATTTTTATGGCATTTTTGGTCTTTATCTCCATCCCAGAAATGTGTAAGTGTGAAGTGCATATTATCTAAGGCAAAAAAATTCAAGATAAGAATATCTCACCAATTTTACTTACTTAGCCTATAATTTCAAACAAGATCTATTATTTCAACTAGGTTTAAGATGTCATAATTAAGGCTTTCTTAATTTCTAAGATACATCTTAATTTTCTTAAAAATAGATAAAAAACTTTGTCTCTTATTTCAAAAAGTTTTTTTTTATTTTATTTCTAAAAAGAAGTGTAAAAGAAAGAAGATCTAAAAACTCTATGTTAGTAAACCCTCCCCCACACTTATTTCATGCATTGTCCTCAATGCATCATGATATATGTATGCATGAAATAGGTAAGAGGTAAGAAACTTTTATTTACAAAAAAGTGCAAAAAATTATTTACAAAGAGTATATACAAGTGTAACAATTACCTAGGCTTTTGGTCGTTTTCCTCTGGCCCGTTTCCCATCGTTCCAGTGTGTCTGCTTTCGTGAGCTCAGTTGGGATACGGTTTGAATTATTTTAGCCTTAGGTATTTCCAGATTCAATTTTTTATTATTATCATTCACCCTCATTCCACCACATTGTTCACTAAAAAATTCCTTATCACCACTCTCACTCTGAATCTCATCACTTCCAATGTTAAGGAATTTCAGCTCTTCTCCATACAATTCTTCAAAATTAAGGTCAACATCCGGAAGTGTACAATCAGCTAACCTACCCCGAGTTGACTCATCTAA
This sequence comes from Agave tequilana, assembly GCA_038442645.1. Classification (NCBI taxonomy): domain Eukaryota; kingdom Viridiplantae; phylum Streptophyta; class Magnoliopsida; order Asparagales; family Asparagaceae; genus Agave; species Agave tequilana. The sequence goes on along the minus strand of JAVJIF010012108.1, from coordinate 134,287 downwards.
ACACATGATCTCATCAGCAAATAGGTCTTTAATGGATATATCAATCGGAGGTTCAGATACAGTCACAGTTGGCTCATTGAAAGTGAAAATATCCAAATCAACTTTCCCCTGTTGAAAGGGTACTCGGATAAGAGAAGCACAAGATTGTGACTCATCTTTTGGATCTTCACCTTATTCCTCATAATTTTTACTAATGAAGCTAACCTCAAATGTTTGATCTTTTGTTTTACGAGACTGTGTGTGGAAGACATTAAATTCTTGAATCATGTTACCAAAGGTCAACCTCATTGATCCATTCCGGCAATTAATGATGGCATTTGCAGTAGCCAGGAATGGTCGTCCCAAAATGACAGGAATTTGAGCCCTTTGATTGGAATTTGACACAGGTTTTGTTTCAAGGACTACAAAGTCAACAGGATAAATGAATTCCCCAACTTTGACAAGGACATCGCGAATTTCCCCCTTGGGTCTCGTGACAAAGCGATCAGCCAATTGTATGGTCATTTGGGTTGGACAGAGATCGCCTAACCCTAATTGCTGATACACAGAAAATGTAGGAGATTGATGCTGGCCCCAAATCAAGAAGTGCCCTATTGATGGTAGTTTGTCCTATGATGCATGAAATGGTGGGGCTCCCTGGGTCTTTGTATTTAACAGGAATTGGACCATTGAGCAGCTCGTTGATGGATGATGCTAGGAAGACTTTTTAGGGACTTGTGTTTTCCTCTTCTTGGTGCACATTTCCTTTAAGAATTTGGCATATGATGGCACTTGTTGTATGGCATCAAGAAGAGGGACATTGATTTGGACCTTGTTGAACATTTCTTTTATCTTCTCCATGTGAGCATTTGTTTTGTTATTTGTAAGCCTATTTGGAAATGGTACACAAGGCTTATAAGTTTGCTCATCTACCTTTTCTTTACCCTTGGCTTTTGAAGTGGATGGCTCTGAACTAGAGGATGGTTTGTCAGAAGTTGGTTGCATTGGGACAGGAGGTGTTGGCTTTGGTGCTGGATGAGATGGTGGACTAGAAACCTTATTATCGACTTGTTTTCCAGATCTCAGGGTATGAATAGCATGACATTGACTGGGTCCTGAATCTTCCACTTCATTCAAAGGGAAGTGATGTTGGGATTTGGCAATGGCTGACTTGGAAGCATACCTTTTTGTCTCTCATTAACTGAATTAGCCAGTTGCCCAATTTGGACCTGAACTTTATTCATATCCTGTTGATAGTTCTTTGTAAAGGTTTCTAGCGTTTTCCTCAACTCTGATATTTCTGAATTATTCTGGGGTGGATGTTGATAGTATGGAGACTGGAATTGTGATTGGTAGTGTGGTGGGTTCTGATATGGTTGTGACTGTGGTGGACTTTGATATGGATGAACATTCTGTGAATTACGACTGAAACTGGATGGGAGAGACTGAGCATTATAAGGATGTGGAAGTGGTGGCCTATGATGCTCAGGACCAGATTGACTCCACGAAAAATTTGGATGGTTCTGCCATCCTGAATTGTATGTGTTGGAGTATGGGGGTCTGGTAAATGCTGCATTCGTGTTCTCCTGGTATGATTGAGGCTGATACAAAGGATACTCCTCAAAGACATGGTTAAGGTCATGACAGTAGGTGCAACCTGGTTGATGACAGGTAATGGGTTGACTTGATTGACAACAGAATTTCCCCTAGACTCAAGCAGTTCTATCCTCTTCATCAATTGTGTGATCTTAGTTTCTGCAGCTATAGAGGATTCTATGGAGTGCGTACCTGTTCTGGAAGTGGTGGGAGTAGGTTTATCAGGACATGACTCCCACTGAATGGTTTTCTCAGCTAGGGTTTCAAAGAGATCCCACCCCTAATGCTCATCTTTCTTCAAAAATTTCCCTTGGCACATGGATTCAAGGAGGGTTTTCGTTTGGTAATCTAGACCGTCATAGATAATCTGGCACAGACGCCATTTCTCTATGCCGTGATGAGGACATAGGGCTAGAAGGTCTTTGAAACGCTCAAGATACTTCCAGAAAGGTTCATTTGGTTCCTGCTTGAATTGCATGATATTCTTTCGCATGAGGGCTGTTTTGTGGATAGGATAGAATTTCTTAAGAAAGACTTTAACAAAATCATCCTAAGAAGATATGGAACTGATGGGAAGATTATAAAGCCATTTCTTAGCTAAATCCTTCAGTGCAAATGGTATAAACCTTAACCTAACAGCATCCTCGGTTAGTTGGGAAATTATCATCATTTGGCATACCTCTTCAAACTCACGAATAAAGAGGTACGCGTCCTCAGATTCAAGACCATGAAATCGGGGAAGTGCATTAATGAATTGCGATTTCAGCTCAAAGTGATTTCCAATGGGTTCGGGGAGAAGAATGCATGAAGGAAGGGAGGTGCGAATCGGATAAAATCGATCTTGAAGTGAGACGTTGTTTTCCATTGTGTCAAGTGGTTGTGTATGTACAAGTGTAGAAAGTCTAACAAGTCTTGCAGAATTAGGATCATGGAACCACTCTTGCATATACAGTCACAAACAACGTGCACCGATCACACCAGCGAAAAAGAAAAAATGAAAATAACAAACAATAAAAGAAAAATCAATCCAAGCTTCTAGGATACCTGGACCTAGACGACTCCTAATTGATTAGATCGTCCACAGGAGGTTTAGTGTAGACTTTGACCACAAGCTAATCAGCTAGGAAAGGACAAGGTTGGTGGGAGGTTTTCCGTCAGAGACGTTCCTTAATTAAGTAACCAGCAACCTTCGGGCTTTCGGCCCTCAATCCCTTTCCTAGACACTGATTTTACAAAAGTCAATTTCCAACACTTTTCCCCCTTAGGATAATCTCCTAAGTGAGTCCGGATGTCCCTAGGGCCAACGTCTATCAGATTTTATTTACAAGCTTGGGATTGTGAGTGCTGGGATGGTGGTTTTGGGCTAAGGAAGGGTGATGAAATCCCCACTTTATCTTATTTATTGGGTATTGCCCTTAGAATCGATTTGTGCAAGTGTACGATATAAACAAACAAGGTTCACTCAAAGCGTAATTAAATCAAACAAAGAGTGAGTCCTAGTTAATATGCAATGCGCACGTACCTTGCCTCCAGCACTCTTCAACAGTAAAAGTAAATGAATTGAAAAGACACGTGCCTAGAATGCAAATGTCTAATCAATTTTTAACTTTGCAACGAATTTTTTACTGTTGATTATTAGCAAGAATATGGTGAAGCATACAAGAAAAGAATTATTGCAGCAGCTGTATTTTGCAAAGCTGGAGACCCTGCAGAAAAATTGTGAGTAGTTAACTCAGGATTGCCGCAAATCTGCGGCTGGGGCCGAGATTCTGCGGCAAAACTGAGGACTTCTGGTCTCTGCTTTCAAGAGCAGAGGCCCAGAGCCACTTATATGTTTACTGAAATGCAAATTTTCTTGTTTCATCAACCTGTAACCTGCAACAAAGAAGAAGATTCGTTTAGTTCTTCACTTTAAACCTAAAAAACCGTTGCTCTCCCCGGCAACGGCGCCAAAAATTTGATTGGGAAAGGATATATGCGCGCCGAATTGGGATTTTTGTCCCCGGCAACGGCGCCAAAAATTTGATTGGGAAAGGATATATGCGCGCCGAATTGGGATTTTTGTCCCCGGCAACGGCGCCAAAAATTTGATTGGGAAAGGATATATGCGCGCCGAATTAGGATTTTTGTCCCCGGCAACGGCGCCAAAAATTTGATTAAGGAAAAGATAGTGTGAAGTATTTGCACAGAATATTATATAAAAGAGAGAAGGTTTACAGTCAACCTTAAGTGCTTGATCACTCCACATTGTATTCAATATGTTCAATATACCCTTTCCAAATCTCCGTTATAGCATAGGCTATACCGGGTCGAATCCTCAGGGAGAGCTTGCGATGGAAGCGTTACGGTTCGTAGTGAAGATAGAAAACGAAGATTCTTCTTTGTCTTAAAAGAATGAAAGAATCATGGAAAAAGAAATGAAAGAATCGGTGGCTTTGTGCATGATGGAAATAAAAGGAAAAGAAATTGGAAAGGAGATTTACTTTGGGATTAACACTAAAAGAAATAAAACTTTATAAAAGACTTGAAGATGAGAAAACCATGACTAGCTAACCTTACTACCTTGCCAAAACTTACTAAACTCCGTGATGGTGAATGCATGCCTCATGTTGATTCATCGGCAAAGATTTATCTCGCGTGTTGGTCTAATTAATTTCCCACTTTGATGACGGGTGATCATTCTTGGACTTGTCCTGTAGCCTCATAGATGTCATTAGCCTACAAATTAGACTTTCAATAATGGAATCAAAAGAGCTACACTCAAGGGATGCTAATGAAGAAGATACAACATTCATTAATGGAAGTAAAGAAGTTGTACAACAAATAGCATATTGGTGATCCATCTCCATGTTCCATCAAGGCCCTTGTTCTAAGACAAGGCTCTAAATGAGGCACACATGAATCATATGGAATTACAACAAGAACTTACCAAGCAATGAAAGTAACCCATCGGAGAAGAGAAGACCATACAACTTGCAAGATTAAAGATAGCAATCACCCATGAGTTAGTAGTTAGCAAGGTTAGTGGTTAGCTAGACATGAGAAGAATTTAGCTACTAGCCATTACAAGAAAAGAAAAGCAAAGCATGAATAAAAGTGCAAGTAAAGTAAAGCTCGAATTAAAGAAAGCAAGTAAACTAGAAAATGCTCAAGTAGAGAGAAGAGAATGGATGAATCCTTGCTTCACAAGTCGTCACTCCTTGGTGTACACAAGCTTTCTCTCTCTTACAACTCTCTTTTGCAGAATTTCTAGGGAGGAAGAAGAAGATCTAAAGCACTAAAAATCCTAGAGAAAAACAAAATTACAAAGCTTTATCCTCTAATCTCTCCTCTCCTCTCTTCTCGCAGGTCCTGGTGCTATATTTATAGGCCTCAGAGAGAAGTCTCCAGAACCCGGACAGGTGGCAGGAATCTGGGACTCTACAGCCCCAGATCTGCCGTAGATCTGCAGCATCCACTTGGAAAACATGGCAAAATTTTGGCCGTTGAGGCCAAGATTTCTGTTGCGAATTTGTTATGAGTTTGTTAGCCACGTGGACCTTCTAGAAGTGTGAGCTGGCGCGTAGAATTCTCCAGATCCTGGGCTCAAACTTGGGCTCTCTTTTGGGCTTTGAATTAATCTCTTTTAATTATTGCTAATTAAAGAGATTTTGGGCTTTTTCTCATTTCAGATGTGGACCTGCAAAAATAGAGAGAAGATGATCAAAAATCATATTTTTATTTGCAATATGCATGGGAATGATGTGGTAAAATATGCAAAATTGAATACCAATCATTAAGCACCTATAAATATTGCCCTGCACACCAAAACAGAGAATTGTTTGCTTTCTCTATGCTGTGCTGATCATTTGTTTGATGGATTGCCGGTGATTCATTTCTGTACCAGGGCATTGAGAACTGCTTGTACTTCTTCATTCCCTAGCCTCCCACCAAAGAGAACTCTCAGAGGGCTCGCCGAACTGCTGATTGCAGTGTCTGGCTGGGCTGCGGCAAGGACAAGCTCAGATAGGTCGGGTCTAGGCTCATCGGGTACAAGACGCAACTCACCTTTGTGACGTTGGGAAAAAAAGTATATGAAATACTGCTAAGCTATTTAATATAAACTTTCAAGAAGAAAGGAACTTCTCTATTTTAATCGAGCCGTGCGGAGCACTGTCCTTCAGAGTAGATCACGCCCCTCTAAGAGAGTATCTCAGTGCAGCAGGTTGATAGCGGCCTACCTTCCAGGTTTCAATGATCGCTGGCCCTGCACAGGCCCTCGAATAGTTCGGTTTTATGTCCTCCAGAGATGCAGGGAAGAACTGAAGTGTTTAAGAAAATTTCTAAAGAGGAAGCAGATGGTTGGGTTGTTGAGACCTTTTCTTAGTTTTTTCTTTGTTTATTTTCGAATAGGTTGTCATTAGTTTGTTTAATTATTGTGGTTTGCTTCTTCTTGCTCAAATTTTGATTTGCATTGTTGTTGTTAAATATCAAACAAGTTTATTAGTTAGTACGCTTCTCTGTCAATCACTTCTTGATCCATTATGATTGATATTTTAAAGTCAGTTAAACTTTAAATTTAAACTTTAAGGGAATTGTTTGCTTTCTCAATGCTATGCTGATCATTGTTTGATCGATTGTAAGTGATTCATTTCTATACCAGGGCATTGAGAACAACATGTACTTCTTCACTCCGTGGTATGCCACCAAGGAGAACACTTAGATGGCTCGCCGAACTACTGGCGGCAGTATCTGGCTGGCCTGCGGTAAGACAAGCAACTCAAGGTTAGGTCTCGGCTTATCAGGCACAATACGCAACTCACCTTTGTGATGTTGGGAAAAAATGTACAAATTGTTGTTTGGCTACTTAAATTAAACTTTCAAGAAGGAAGAAACTTCTCTATTTTGGTCGAGGCGTGCGGAGCACCGTCCTTAAGGATAGATCGAGCCCTTCTTAGACAGTAACTCCGTTCAGCAAGTTGGTGGCAGCCTACCCTCTAGGATTTAAGGATCGCTGGCCCTGTGATCGGGGTGGAAACTAGCACTCAAAAATGTGTATTGTGTAAAATCAATGAAAAGCTCGAATGTGCTAATGTACCGTCTATACTTCCGTTATAGCATTGGCTCAACGGGTCGAATCCACAGGGAAGGGAGGCGATAGAAGCATTAACAGTCTCTATTCACGTCAGTTGTTAACACTTCTTCTTTGTTGAAAGAATGAAAAAGAATGAAAAAGAAAAGAAAATGAAATCCAGAATGTGGTAGGTGAAGAAGGCAATGAAAACGTCGATAAGAAAAACAAAAGAGGAGCTTGAAAATGATTTCTAAAACAAAGTAAAAGAAAACTCATGGCTACTAACTACTAAATAGTATACTAGCCATACCAACCTCTTCGAGATAGTTGCCTCACATTTTGATCCTCGGCCATCACAATCCTTGGCTCCAAGAGACGATACAAAGCATGGCTCATGGATGGTTCATCACATTCAAAACATTGCAACAAGAACAAGCTAATACAAGCATCACTCATTACACTACTAGCATGAAATAAAAGAGCATGAAATAAAAGAGAGTTAGCTTGGTTAGCAAGTTAACAAGTTAGATGTTAGAACCCATCATCTTTGGCCATCAATGGCTCTTGCAAGAACAAGGCCTTGTAGAGGCAACCCGATTCATGTGGATTATCAAGTAAGTGGTTAGATGGTTAGTGGTTAGTAGTTAGATTGCAATGAGAAGAAAAACTAGCAAGAAATCATGTGGAAGGTGTAGGCTGTCTAAAAATCACTGAACGACAAGCCATTGCAAAGCAGAGTTCCAAGTTCTAGACACATGGCTAATCATGGCTAGCATCTCGGCATCAAGGCGCGAGGGTCCAAGCCCGCGTCTCAGCACCAAGGCGCGAGGGTCCAAGCCCGCGTCTCAGCACAAAGGCGTGAGGGTCCAAGCCCGCGTCTTAGCACCAAGGCGCGAGGGTCCAATCCCGCGTCTCAGCACCAAGGCGTGAGGGTCCGAACCCGCATCTCAGTCCCAAGGCGCGAGGGACCAAACCCGCGTCTCAACACCAAGGCGCGAGGGTCGATGCCCGCGTCTCAGCACCAAGGCGCGAGGGTCCAAACCCGCGCCTCAGTTATAACTGCCCTGGTTATGGGGCCAGTCACTGCCCACATATCGGGGAAGTTAGCCCCCATTATGGAGTGTTTTTAGGGGGCACGTTCACCCCTGAAACCTCTATAAATAGCACAGTCGCTATGAAGAAATGGGTAGATCAGATCATAGAGGGTCAGACAGACATACAGAGAGTTCAGCTCCTCAGCTAACTTGCTGCGTAAAAGTTACTCTTTGTCTGCCATCTCTTCGAGAGTTTTGGTCGATAGAGCTGTGTTACTCCGTCTACCCTCCTAAGGGAGGATCCCCTGAAAGTCTCGACATTCACCTGGTCAACGAAGAACAAGATTCACTCTCCATCGCCACCCGAAGAACCCAGCATTAAACAAAGGGGAGATTCAAGACTCAACATCTCCCCTTCCTTGTAACCGGAGTATTAGTGTCCGTTGTAATTTTCAATTGATTCAAGGAAATTTTACTTCGACCGATGCATTCTCCCTTTATCCGGTGAGTACAAGAGATGGCGACTCCGTTGGGGACTACATTTGTTACCGACGAACAAATCGTGGCGCAAGGTGACGTCCTCTATAAGGGGAAGATGGTCGAATCGCTCGTCATCGAGTTTGACCAGGCAAAGTATGAAGAGTTTCTCTCTTCCGGCTCCAAGAGCCCAAAGACCCGCGTCTGCCGCAGGGTCTCTACGGGGACTTGCCCCGAAACCCAATCTAAGGCCCTCTCAGGCACTGCTGCTGCAAAGGGTGTCACGGCCAACTGTGCCAAGCATGACACACGCGCCAACGACTCTTAGGAGACCCGCGTGGTCTCAGGTGCAGCGGCCGTAAAAGGTGTCGCGACCAACCGCGCCAACCGCAACATACGCGTCAAAGTCTCTCAGGAGACCTGCGTGGTCAAGCTCCCTGGTGTCCAGCCAGTTTACCCTTGCCCTCAGTACCAGGTTGTTGTTGGTTTCTCTCCACCTCCACGACGCAACAGAAACGCTGAGCGTCGACAGAGGAGGCGTGCGCATCAACTGCAAGTTGGAACTTCTATTGTCCAACTGAGGCAGGACACAAAGTTCAATCCGGGGTCTTGGCCGCGCCACATCCAGCACGCGAAGTCCGCGTTTGGCAGCCCAAATGCGAGACTCCCCAAGCTAGTTCCTCTAAAGCCTTACTCACCAGACGCCAAGGCGAAGCTTGCCGCCTCGTCGAGTACAAGAGGCACGCGCCCCCAGGCGTGGGGCCCAGCAGCCCACTCTCTCTCTCAAGTGTCTCTGCCCCGACGCATCAAGCAGCAACGCGACAGTGGCGTCTCTTCTCAGCAGAGATGCCAGACACGCGTCCTAACGCTGCGACACGAGAACTGCGTCTCTGAATCCCGCGTCCAAGCTGTACAGCGCAAGGATGCCTCCTACCCTCGATGTTGTGAGGTTAATCTCTTTGATCCTCCTCCCACAGATCTGAGAGATTATTTGACAAAGAAAAGAAGTGCTCATCAAGCCACTTCATCATGTTGCTGCCAACGGCTCATCTCTATGCTCTCTGAGTGCCGTTGTGGTTCAGGCGTAAACCAGCAGTCTTTAGTTAGACAGCTGACCCTGATTCCCCCATCAGCCAAAAGAAGATGCTCTCACAGGAGAAGGGTCTTCTCTGACGCTGAGTATCCAGAGCTCACTGCAAATATGGCAATCAGGAGTAGGGGAAAATAGCCTATAGTCAGCTCTGAGGAGTCTGACTCTGAACCGAAAGGAGTGTATCGACACACTCGCACCCGGACTGGGGCCATTCCCCCAATTGACTACAATGCCCTATCCCAGGGCATTAAAGTGAATGATTATCATTCAGCTGTAGCAGAATCGCAGGCCTCGAACTCTTCCGTCGAGAAGGAGGCCTTCATCTACATGACAAGCACTCCTGAGGAGACGGCCAGGCGCCTGGAACAGCAGGCCTAGGTTCAGAAAGAACAACTCGATATGATTTATGCTCAGCAGGAATCTATCGACTTTCTCAAGCAGATGCTTGCACAGTTGCTCGAAGACAGGAGGAAATCTCCCCCTAAAAAGTCTAAGGGCAAATGAAAAGAGGGAGAAAGCTCATCTTCCGAACCTTCTGAGAAGAAAGGCCAACCTACTTCTAGTTCGTCTGAAGCCTTATCGCCAGGCAAAGACGACCAAAACCATGAGAAGGGTCATTCTAAAAGAATGAGCCGATTGGAGTGACGCCTCGAGGTCCTTACCAACCGTAAAGGCCTCCAAGAAGCTGGAGTGGTATGAGCTTATCCGGCCGAGTGGGACTTGGTTCCATACCCGTCCAAGTTCAAGTCTCCAACCCTCCAAGCATTCGATGGGAAGGGATCTCCCAACCAGCATATTTACTACTTTAAATCCCAAACTGGGAATGTAGTAGATAATGATGCCATCTTGGCGCGTCTGTTCATCGGCACCCTGAAAGGGCTTGCCTTTGAATGGTTCATGAAGCTCCCAGAAGGCTCCATCAAGAACTGGAGTGATTTAGAGAAGCTGTTCTTAACACGCTTCTTCGAAGATGACTCGGAAGTCACAATGCCCATCCTTTTGGCTACTAAACAGCGAAAGGGAGAGTCCGTCAAATCTTTCGTGGAAAGATTTCAGAACGTGGCACTTCGATGTCCGAGCGGTATGACCCAGGTTACCCTGGTGGAAACATGCCGCCACAATCTCCAAACCTCACTCCTTACTCAAATAGGGGTAGCTGAAAGCCGCACCTAGAAGCAATTGGTCCAATAAGGTGAACAGGCTGAAGAGATTGTTGCCCGCGTCAGGGCAGAAGAGGGAAAGCCGCGGCCAGAGAGGTCAACTAGGCGTGCGCCAGACACATCCCTCCAGACAAAGCGGAAGGATAACTTGGCAACGGAGACCAAATCTCCCGCCAAACCTCAATCGGTCAAGGTGAGTGGCTCTTCAAGCCAACCACGCGCTAACAAGCAATATTCCTTCAAGGATGAGCATGTCGATTCGCTCTTTAAGTTACTCAACAAGAGCAATAGACTGAAGCTTTCTGAAGCCAGGCGCCCTGAGGAAGTCGGTAAAACCGACAATCCTACCTACTGCTTGTATCACAGAATGTTGGGACACCCTACGAAAAGCTGTTATGTCTTTAAGGACATCCTTCAGGCTCTGATTGATGCGGAGGTACTAAAACTCTGACCAGAGCAGAAGAAGGTGACGACCAATATGACGTCGGTTCTCCAGTTCAGAAGACAACCCCCAACACCTTCGGGGGTGATCCCTGTTCCAAAAGGAGAGCTAAGAGTGGTCAACGCAGATCCTCTCCAGCAGCAAGAAAAAGGCCTGATGCCCGTCCCCACACCTTGAGGGGAAATCATGTGGGTCCACCTTGACCTTGTTGACAGTCAGCAATGGACTACTGTAACCAATAGGAAGTCCAAAGGCAAAACAAAGGCTTCATCCTGCAATGTGGTATGTGCCTCTTCTCGAGAAGCAAAAAACAGATGTTCCTTCGCTAACCGACTCAGAAGAGGAGACAATAGTTCTCGCCACAGAACCTAGTTGGCTGGTGGCAGAAACCCGTTCAGGACAACCGTACCTGAAGCAGTATGGCGAAATGGCGGTAATCCATCCACAACCAGCTGTAGAGCCAACCAAGCCCTCCACAAAGCCGCCTGTGGAGAAGCAGAAAGAAACTCAATTTTCTCGAGTTCTTTTGAAAGGTATAACGGAAGGATCCACGGCACCTTACTGCTTTGATGTTTTGGCTCAATTAGCCAACATCCCGGCGCGGATTACTCTTTATGAGCTTCTTAGGCTATCAAAGTCGACCAGAGAAGCTCTACAAGAAGCTCTGGCAAATGCTGAGGTCTTCATGACCCAAGTATCAAAGGAGGAAGATGTAGAGAATTGCCTCCACACCTCCCAAAATGCTCCCTGCATCACTTTCACGACGGATGATATGCAGGTTAAAGGGAAGCATGATCGACCCCTATACTTCACAGGGTATATTGGATCGTTTGAGGTGAACTGCATTCAGGTGGATCCAGGGTTCGCGTTGAGCATTATGCCTCACCGGGTCATGCAACATCTGGGCATTCCTACTCATCGTCTGAGCCCTACCCAGACAACCATTTACGGGTTCAATGCCAATGGAACCCGTCCGATGGAGAAGATCAAGCTCAAATGTCAGATCAGAAGCCTCAAGTCGGAAGTGACATGCTACATCATCGATGCTAATACTTCCTACAACCTATTGCTGGGGCGACCATAGATTCATCGCAACTCCATCGTTCCCTCCACTCTCCACCAAGTCATGAAATACATTGATGGGAGTGGAAAGGTGCAAACGTTGATTGCCGAAAGGCATCCATTTAAGGGGGTCGAGAATTATTTCACAGATTCCCTCCTGTATCAGGATTCTGTGGAGACGAACGAAGTTCCGAAACCAGAGAAGCCAGACTCTGGTAACGAAGCTAACACCGAGCCAGAGAAAGAAGAATGCCTGTGGGATTTGAAACCACTTGTAAAGAGCACTAATAAGCTCGATGTTGATAATACAACTGACGATGTAGGCGGCTGGTATATTAATGAAGAATTAGATTTAGCGTATTTTTCTGTGTTTGCTTCTGATTCAGTACCATCAGACACTAGCACTGAAGTAGATGATGATCTCTGGTCGGCAATGGATGCTTTGACATCGTTGCATGTACCAGTAAAATCGTCCTTCGAGACGTACCAAGATAATGGTAATGCGTAAGAATCTATATTTATGGTTCTAGCAAAACGGAAAGGCCAAAAACCAATTCTTTTTGGGCAAATCTCGTCTGAACCAACGCCCCGCGAAGAATCGGAAGGCGAGGAGGAATCCCCTTAGTTCGGTCATTATGAACCAATAGCACTCAGAATGATGAAATGAATGGGGTATGACCTAACAAGCAAACCCAGATTGAACTTTGGCAAAGGAAGGAGAACGCTACTTCGATCCTTTGTGCCGAAAGGGAAGGCCCCCGATTATTATCATCGGACGCGCCGGGGGTTAGGCTATGTATCAACTCCGGTCCCATCAACTTCTGATTCTCGAGGATCGTCAGGTCACGATTGTTCTTCAGGCACGTCATCATGGGAGTCAGATGTCAGTGTCGGCAATATCTTCAAAGAACATTCAGTGAACATGGTTTCAACAAGCCACCTGGAAGACGGAGATGAAGAAATGATCCAATCTAATACAGATCCTTGGATCAAACATTTAAATACTCTTTGGGACACTCGCTTTGAACAACGTGAGCTACCCACAGAAGACAAGATTGTTCAGATCAATCTGGGGGATGAGGCCAATCCTAAGCCCATCTTCATAAGCGATGGCCTGTCACCTTCGGAGAAAAAGGATCTAATATCTCTTGTATGAGAGTATATAGACGTCTTTGCCTGGAATTACGAGGACATGCCTGGACTTGATCCTCAAGTGGCTATGAACCACCTCAACATCAATTCGGACGTAAAGCCTGTCAAACAACAACAGCGACGATTCTGCCCAGAGATAATGGAGGCGATCCAATCAGAAGTCAGAAAACTTATATATTCTGGCTTCATCAAGGAAGAACAACATCCCGACTGGGTAGCCAACATCATCCCCGTTGCTAAGAAAAATGGGAAGATCTGGATCTGCATTGACTTCCGTGATCTAAATAAGGCCTGTCCCAAAGACGAATTCCCACTGCCAATCACAAATGTCATGATTGACAATACTTGTGGATTCGAACGAATGTCCTTCATGGACGGATTCTCAGGGTACAATCAAATCAAAATGTATCCTGATGACGAAAAGCACACCTCCTTCAGAACACCTCTAAGGGTATATTGCTATGCTGTCATCCTTCGGACTGAAGAATGCAGGGGCAACGTACCAAAGAGCCATGAATGCCATTTTCCATCAGCAAATGCGCAAAACGGTGGAATGTTATGTTGATGACATTGCGGTAAAAAGTCGCGCTAAGGGTGATACATAGCTGACCTGAAGGTGGTCTTCGACATCATGCGGGCTCATCAGCTGAAGATGAATCCCACTAAGTCCTTTCTGGGGGTGGCCAGTGGTAGGTTCCTGGGGTTTGTCGTAACCTCCACCGGAATTCATTTGGACCCGAAAAAGGTTCGCGCCATCCAGGAGATGCAACCTCCGAGAAATCTCAAGGAGCTCAGGGGATTGCAGGGATGATTGGCTTATATTCGAAGGTTTATCTCAAATCTTTCCGAAAGATGCCAACCCTTCACCAAATTAATGAAGAAGGGCGTTTTGTTCATTTGGGACGACGCTTGCCAGCAAGCGTTCGAGGAGATCAAGCAATACCTCACCCAATCGCCCGTCCTTGCGGCTCTGGTATCCGGAAAGCCTTTCCTGGTGTACGTCCGAGCAATGGATCATTCTTTGGGAGCTCTACAAGCTCAGAATGATGGTCAAGGATGAGAATAAGCAATCTACTATCTGAGTAGAATAATGATCGGAGCCGAATATCGGTACAACCCGATCGAGGAGGAATGTTTGGCACTGGTGTTCGCCATTCAGAAAATGCGACATTATCTGGTAGGCCAAACTATAAATGTCATATCGAAAGTCAACCCCCTGAGGTTACTCATGACAAAGCCTTCATCATTAAACGGCCGGCTGGCAAAATGGGCCATATTGTTATCCCAATATGAGATGCACTTTTTACCACAAAAGGCCATTAAAGGACAAGCGGTGGCGGATTTCCTAGCTTAGCACCCAGATCCGAGGGCAGCCAGACTCTACGAGGATCTCCTAGATGAGGTCGCCGAAGTCTGCCTGACTCAGACATCCTTTGAAGGTCAAGTGTGCTAACTTTTCTTCGACGGTGCATCTAGAACAAGCCCAAAAGGACACATAGTAGCAGGGTAGGAGTAGTACTTGTCTCCCCACAGAATTATGTGATTTCCCAAGCTGTCTCACTAACTGAGCCTTGTTCTAACAATGTGGTGGAGTACAACGCTCTTTTGATTGGGATGCAATTCGCCGATGAGATTGGCGTTAAAAATCTCGAGGCATACGGCGACTCTAAACTCATCATCAGTGAAGTTCATGGAGAGTACGAGGTTAGACATGAAGACTTGGTACCCTATCACAATGCAACTATCCGCATGGCCGAGAGATTCTCAAACTTTTACATCGACCATGTACCGCGCAGGCAAAATGCGCATGCAGATGCACTCGCATCCCTTGCTGCCTCCTTAGCTCTTCCAGCTGGAGGTGTGGAGAAAGTATTTGTCTACAGCCACGACCTGTATTGCCCGAGAGTCACTCTCGAGGACTACCAAGAGTCAACGGGAGGTCGTCAGACAAGGCAGCACTTGAAGCGTCAACCGGTCCAAAGCTTAGAGACTGACGATTCCCCTACATTGATTTTGTCTTATACGGCATTCTGCCTGAGGACACCAAGGAGGCGGCTGCCATTCGAAGGAAAGCCCCCAAATTCTACTATAATGCGATTACGCGGACGTTGTATCATCGATCGCATGACGGGATCTTGCTCCGCTGCCTTTCACCAAAAGAGGCCCAAGAGGTATTGAAAGAAGCCCATGACGGTATGTGTGGAGCCCATCAACCTGGCCCAAAACTGGCACATCGACTCCAAAGACTGGGTTACTGTTGACCCAAGATGATTGCCGATGCCGTCACCTATGCCAAAAGATGTCACACTTGCCAAGTACATGGCGATTTCATCCATCAAGCACCAGGGTACCTCCACTCTACGACCTCTACCTGGCCATTTGAAATGTGGGGGATGGATGTGGTTGGTCCTATCAGCCCACCATCATCAAAAGGACATCGGTTCATTTTGGCAATAACCGATTATTTCTCTAAGTGGGCCGAAGCCATTCCTTTGAAGGAGGTAAAATCGTCTAACGTGGTCAAGTTTGTGAAACATCATGTTATTTACCGTTTCGGTGTACCTCAGCGAATTGTCCATGACAATGGACCCTAGTTCATCAGCTACGCTTTCCAGAGATTCTGCGCTAAGTTCAGAATTCAGAGTGTGTCCTCAACGGCATACTATCCCGCCGCTAACGGCCTCGCAGAAGCTTTCAACAAAACCATTGGCAAGCTTCTCAAGAAATTCATCTCGAAAAGTCAACGGGACTGAGACAACAAGCTGGGTGAATGCTTATGGGCATATCGCACAACTGTGCGAACCCCGACTAAAGCTACGCCATTTTCTTTGATCTACGGGTGTAAAGCCGTGCTTCCACTGGAAATCCAAATTCCATCTCTATGCGTCGCCTTGACAGCAGAGATGACAACAGAGGAGAAGCATCGACAGCGTCTCCAAGAGTTGGAAGCCTTAGACGATAAGCATCTGCAGGCCCAACAACAAATCGAGCTTTACCAAGCTCGAATTACCAGAGCCTTCAACAAGAAAGTTAAAGTGCGAACTTTCAAGAAAGGCGATCTTGTCTTAGCCGTCAGAAGACCCATGGTGATGACGCACAAGGCAAAAGGGAAATTCTAGCCCAAATGGGAAGGACCATTTGTAGTAGAGTCAGTCTACTCAAATGGATCATATCGCCTCATAACCTCAAATGGCGATACACTTATAATGCCCATCAATGGCAGATTCTTGAACAAGTACTATCCTTAATGGTATTCTTCCGCTGATCAAGTTAAAAGTACACCTCTGATCAAAGCAAGAAGAGTTTCATCATTAAACGTCCGACGCCTCTGACGGCTAAGGATAGAGGAAAATGTTGGCTTCTAAGCCCAACATAAGTCTTCGA
Source organism: Agave tequilana (assembly GCA_038442645.1). Lineage (NCBI taxonomy): Eukaryota > Viridiplantae > Streptophyta > Magnoliopsida > Asparagales > Asparagaceae > Agave > Agave tequilana. The sequence continues at coordinate 117,855 of JAVJIF010012108.1, read as the reverse complement.
CAACTCATCATGCTGAGGGGAATAGCATGGCTAGCCCAACTCAAACGGTAGTTGGTAAAGTGATTGATGCTAAACCTGCACAAAAAATACGAGATTATAGAATTTAAGAAAGGAGATGTGCAAGTGCTCAATTCTTCCGCTATAGCAAGTGGCTATGCGGGTCGTGATCCACAAGGAGGGTTTGCGATGGAAGCTTTACAGTTTTTATTGAAATCGTTATGAATATAAGCGAAAGTTCTTCTCTGTTTTTAAAGTTAAGAAAAAGAAAAAGAAAGTTATAGTTAAAGTTAGAAGAATATGAAAGATGAAGAGGGTGGAAAAAATCAGAAAACGGCGAAAGAAAGCGACAAGAAGAATGAAAACGATTTGGAGGAAGTGGTGTTTGTGATTTAGTTTACAGAAATAAAAGAAAAGAAATAAAAACAATTGCTTACCTTCTTTTCGTCAAAAGCTTACCTCGAGTTTTCAGCAACGATTTTACCTTGAAGTGGAGGCATTCAGCGCATAGCCCATAAGATTCGAGTATTGGTCTTCGTCCACATTACATCATCAAGACTACTTCAAGAATGAAATGATACAGAGAGAGACTCTATTCCATCGTCATGAGCTATCGGTGGCACTCGCAATTGCAAGGCTCTTTCGATGCTTTTAGACTCACTTGGAAGACGATTGTACGAAAAAGAAAAGTAAAATAGAAACGAAGAAGAAAAAGAAGACTAAATAGAAGTGCATACACAAAAAGAACACCGATTCGATTTCATTACAATCAAAGAAAAGAAATAAGTCTTACACCGGTGTCACTCCAGCTCAAGCTTCAGTCTTGTTCTTCGATGCAAGTCGATCTCCTCTGAATTACATAGATGAAAACTAAAATTACATAAAAAGAAAGACTAAAAACCTAAACTAAGAAATGAAAACTAAGCTAAATCCTAACTCTGCATTGGCCCTCCCTTTTGCCTTTGAGTGCAGGTATTTATAGGAGAAATGGAGGGGGTAGAGGTGGATATTCAGTTCTGATCTGCTGTTTGTTGGCTTGTTGATTGCTGAATATCACTTAACAACTGACAGAATTAGAAATAATGATCAACATAAGAGTTATAGCTCTATCAGTCTGCTTTCTGGATCATCTTGAATCATAAGAATTGAGATTCTATAGCAAAAGTTATGATTCGAATACTAAAATGTATCTAGTCAGAATCTGAATCAAACTTGCTTGATCTTTGCTTCAACCGATCGATTCTGAGAGGATTCTTCTCAACCAGTTTTCAACCTCTTGATTTTCCCTGATTTACTGAGTGTGAATTAACTCTGATTTAATTCAGAATTTTTGTGGGCTTTGGGCTCATTTTTCTTCATCTCCTTAAAGAATGGGCCTGCAAATAAATAAACAAATAATTAGGACAATGCAAGCTTTTATTCTAAAATGAGTATGGAAATGTGACATTAAATATGCAACATTAGTGATCAATCACACCCCCATACCTATCTTTTGCTCGTCCTCGAGCAAAACAACTAAACTATACTAGAGATTATTAGACCACTTTCGCAGGTCGCGCGATTGCACTGAGCATGTGCAACAAGCCGTTAAACCTCTAGGTTCCCCCTAGAGGACGAGTTTTGTCTCGTGAGGGTTTTCAGCGGATTACACCCACAAAATCCATAAAGAAAGGGAAACAAAGAGTTAGTATTTTCGAAAAGCATTTTGAAAGAGAAAAATATTTGAAATATGATTGTAAGATCTAAGCAATCTATAAGTTATAGGAAAACTGAATTTTTCATTCCTAAACTTAGTCTCTATTCAAAAATTTGTTATCAATTAAAGAAAGGAGTCAAATAGTACTTCTCATCTAGTCTATTACTTTACCCTAAGTCATATGCACTCGTGACTGTGAAAATTTTGACTAAAGGTTCATTAACTCTAACTCTTATGCCTTATTTATTTATATATATATATTATTTTTTTATTTTTTTGGTGGTATTATTCCTTAGTTTAGGCTTTCTAATCTGCCCATGTAACGAGCCTTTAATCGATGACTCCCAAACCAGACGGTCTTAGGGCACCAGGTGAGAAGACACCCCTAGGACTTAAGGACTCGAGCAAACAAGGCCACAAAACTAAGGATTTTATTATATGAACCTCTTTTAGGCGTGAATACTTATGCTTTATTAGGCACAAATACCCAGCTTAATCAGAGCATTTTTCTTTTCAAACTTGTCTAATCATCTTTCGCATAAATACTAAGGCTTGCTTAGGCCAAAGCACCTAGCTAATCAATAATTAGACTTGTTTTTTTTTTTTCAAACTCATCTAATTATCTTTTGCATAAATACTAAGGCTTTCTTAGGCCAAAGCACCTAGCTAATCAATAATTAGATTTGTTTATTTTTTATATTTTTTTTTTATAAGGCATAAGAATCTTTGTTTTTGAACCCTAAGTGTGTAAGTGTATGAAGTGTGCATATTTCATCAAGGTAAAGATCAAGACTAAATTACTTTGACAAATTATCTTCCTAACTCTAAAAATCAAACAAATAATCTTGTTTTGACCAAGTATAAGAAATCCTAATTTGGATTTTCCTATTCCTTAAAATTAACTTAATTTCTTACAAAAATAAGTCAAAATATTGTTTCTATTTTTCAAAAAGTTTTTAAAAGTAAAGAAAATTTTTTTTTATTTTTTATTTTAAAGAAAAAGAAAAGTTATGTTAGACCCTCCCCCACACCTATCTCATGCATTGTCCTCAATGTATGAATTAATGCATAGATGCATGAAAAAGAAGAAAGGGAAGGAAAAGGGTTACCTTAAGGTGGTGGTTCCGGTGGTGGTCTGATTGGTCCACGAAACGCGGCCCAATCAACTTTTCTTGGGTCTCGGAGGAACCCACCAAAAGTATCTTTAATATAACCCATTAAAAAGATGAATCCATAAAGGATCTTTATTAAATATTTAACCCCATCTAATTTCCATATTCCATAACTAATTTCGGAGTCAAATTTGTCAACCACCTCGTCCCAGAATGGAGTATGAAATGATAGAACGGTTGACTTGGACTCAGGAAGGACAGGAACTAATACCGACTCGGGAAGGTGACTTAAGTCAAGTAAAGGTTCAGGAGTCGAAATTGGTTCAAGAAGCGGGTCCAAGTCAAGAAATTGAAACTCTAGTCCACATGTATTTTCTAACAATGGAATGTGACCTAATTTGGGTGATTCCAGTTCAGGAATGATAGGTGGAGGAATCAAAACTGACTCTAAAATATTACTCAAGTTTGGTAACACAACAGGAGTCAATATTGATTCAGAAAGTTGAACTGGATCACATATGTGAGAATCTAGGTCACATATCTCATTGAGTTCAATATCAAAAAATGGAGAACTTGCCAATTTATCCATGGGATTTTCAAAATTATATAATTGGTCAAGTTCAATATGATCCTCAAAGATGGGTGATTCAATTTCATTATGAATTGGTACAGGATCCAATGTTGACTCCGGGAAAAGATTGAAGTCAGGTGAAGATACCGGAGTCATTATTGAATCAGGAAATAAAATTGAATCACTAAGTTCTAGTTCATGATCATATTCATCTTCAAGTTCTATTTCAGGCAAGGGATAACTTGCCAAACTATCAATTTATTTGGAGTTTGGGCAAGTTCAAAAGGTTGTTCTGAAATAGAATCTTGATTTCCAAAACTACATGACTCATCGGCTCTAACAGAATGGTAAGTGACATCAGGACGGTGGGAACGTAGAGATTCGACCATCATATCTATGTCATGATTTCTAGCATTTTGAGCATGAGTCATGGCTTCTAGCATCTTTTCATAGTTGATGGGTTCATTGTCTTGTTGAAAAGATGAAGAGTTATTTTGGAAGTGGTATTGAAATTGTGAGTCCATCAGATTTAGTGATTGTTGTTTGGACTCACGCATACTCCGTTCCAAAATTGATGGTTTCTTATTTTGGACGGGTGGAACTGAGTATGACTCTTGAAAATATTGTGGACTAGGTGGAGAAGGAGGACAAGGTGGTTGGAAATTATGCTCGGGGGAGGTGAATCCCCACTGACTCGGTGAAGAGTTGAAGTCATTATGGAAATTATAGTTATTAGATGGGGGGTATGGGTCATATTGATTCGGATAAGACCAATCCGGCACACTAGGTTGGTCAAAGTTATGATATGCCGGGTTGGTAATATCCGAAAATGAAGTCGGTGTGTAATATGGATTATTATTGTAGTTGAAAAAATTATTATTATAGTCCATATCACACAATAGAATACAAACAAAGAAAAACAAACAAATAAACAAACAAAAAAGAAAAAAAAATTCTAGCCTAAGTTAGGGTAGACTTAGGACCTAGACGACTCCTAACTGGTTAGACTGTCCACGGGAGGTCTAATGTAGACTTTAACCACAAGCTAATCAGCCAGGTCAGGGCAAGGTTGGTGGGAGGTTTTCCGTCAAAGACGTTCCTTAATTAAATAACCACCAACCTTCGGGCTTTCGGCCCTCAATCCCTTTCCTAGACACTGATTTTGCAGGAGTTAGATTCCAACATTTTTTCCCCTTAGGATAATCTCCTAATTGAGTCCGAGATGTCCCTAGGGCCAACGTCTACTCATTTTACGTTAGGCTTGGGTTAGTGAGTGCTTGGAGATGGTTTTTGGGCTAAGGAAGGGTGGTCAAATCCCCACCTTATCTTGATTTGGGTTTTGCCCTTAGAATTGATTCGTGCAAGTGTGCAAGATATAGGAAAGTAGCATTCAAAAGCAAAATCACCCAAGAATGTTTCCTAAACTATATGCTATGCATACATACCTTGTCTCCAGCTCTCTTCAACAGTAAAGTAAAAGAATTGAAAAGACTTGTGCCTAGAATGCAAATGTCTAATCAATTTTTAACTTTCAACGAATCTTTCACTGTTGATTATTAGCAGGCTTATGTTATGGCATATAAGAAAAATTAAAGTTGCAGCAAACTAGAATTTGTAAACTAAGCAGCCCTGCAAAAAGCTGTTAGTAGTCAACTCGTCCTTGCCGCGGATCCGCGGCTTTTGCCGTGGAAATGCGGCAATTCAGAGGGCCCTTGGTCTCTGCTTTCTAGAGCAGAGGCCCAAGGCCACTTGTATGTCACTGCAATATTAATTTCCTGCTTTGATTGCCCTGTAACCTGCAACAGAGAAGAAAATTCGTTTAGTTCTAAAAAATTTTCAAAAAAAATTCAGATTTCAATAAAAAACATGTTACCCTCCCCGGCAACGGCGCCAAAATTTTGATTGATGCTAAACCTGCACAAAAAATACGAGATTATAGAATTTAAGAAAGGAGATGTGCAAGTGCTCAATTCTTCCGCTATAGCAAGTGGCTATGCGGGTCGTGATCCACAAGGAAGGTTTGCGATGGAAGCTTTACAGTTTTTATTGAAATCGTTATGAATATAAGCGAAAGTTCTTCTCTGTTTTTAAAGTTAAGAAAAAGAAAAAGAAAGTTATAGTTAAAGTTAGAAGAATATGAAAGATGAAGAGGGTGGAAAAAATCAGAAAACGGTGAAAGAAAGCGACAAGAAGAATGAAAACGATTTGGAGGAAGTGGTGTTTGTGATTTAGTTTACAGAAATAAAAGAAAAGAAATAAAAACAATTGCTTACCTTCTTTTCGTCAAAAGCTTACCTCGAGTTTTCAGCAACGATTTTACCTTGAAGTGGAGGCATTCAGCGCATAGCCCATAAGATTCGAGTATTGGTCTTCGTCCACATTACATCATCAAGACTACTTCAAGAATGAAATGATACAGAGAGAGACTCTATTCCATCGTCATGAGCTATCGGTGGCACTCGCAATTGCAAGGCTCTTTCGATGCTTTTAGACTCACTTGGAAGACGATTGTACGAAAAAGAAAAGTAAAATAGAAACGAAGAAGAAAAAGAAGACTAAATAGAAGTGCATACACAAAAAGAACACCGATTCGATTTCACTACAATCAAAGAAAAGAAATAAGTCTTACACCGGTGTCACTCCAGCTCAAGCTTCAGTCTTGTTCTTCGATGCAAGTCGATCTCCTCTGAATTACATAGATGAAAACTAAAATTACATAAAAAGAAAGACTAAAAACCTAAACTAAGAAATGAAAACTAAGCTAAATCCTAACTCTGCATTGGCCCTCCCTTTTGCCTTTGAGTGCAGGTATTTATAGGAGAAATGGAGGGGGTAGAGGTGGATATTCAGTTCTGATCTGCTGTTTGTTGGCTTGTTGATTGCTGAATATCACTTAACAACTGATAGAATTAGAAATAATGATCAACATAAGAGTTATAGCTCTGTCAGTCTGCTTTCTGGATCATCTTGAATCATCAGAATTGAGATTCTGTAGCAAAAGTTATGATTCAAATACTAAAATGTATCCAGTCAGAATCTGAATCAAACTTGCTTGATCTTTGCTTCAACCGATCGATTCTGAGAGGATTCTTCTCAACCAGTTTTCAACCTCTTGATTTTTCCCTGATTTACTGAGTGTGAATTAACTCTGATTTAATTCAGAATTTTTGTGGGCTTTGGGCTCATTTTTCTTCATCTCCTTAAAGAATGGGCCTGCAAATAAATAAACAAATAATTAGGACAATGCAAGCTTTTATTCTAAAATGAGTATGGAAATGTGACATTAAATATGCAACATTAGTGACCAATCATAAAGGCACCTCAAATCCGTTGATAGCTGAGGGTTTGCTAAAAATCCTAAGTGGACTTGGTTCCACTTTTTCCTCCAAAATCCCTTACCAATTCTTGTCCACAGAATGGTAGGTCTACAAAATGCAATCGTTACCAAGTTAACACTATACCTCTGGTAATGGAAACGTTCAATACTCCTTATCGAGTACAAACTTTGTTTGTCAACTCTACAAAGAGTAGCAAACATTCAAATTGGCCAAGTTAACACTATACCTCTGGCACTTCAAAATTCTACTTGTCCATTCTCATCAATAGAATGACAGGTCCTCAAATTGTTCTTATCACGAGCCAATCTTTGTCAAGTTAATATTACACCTCTGACAAATTACTGTTAAGTTAACATTATACTTCTAAACAGTACATCAAGTTTCTGTCGAGTTAATATCACACTTCTGACAATCACTTTTCTTCAGAGTTCCATACCGAAGCTGAAATGGATGATGCCAAGTTAACACCACACCTCTAGCATCCAACTCATGTCTAAGTTCAACAAAACACTTATGGCTATGACTTTTCCTCGGACTTCCTTATCCAAGCCGAGATGACCAATGCCAAGTTCAAAATTACACCTCTAGCATTACTTTCACTGTCAAGTTAAACATCACACCTATGTCAGTGACACTTTCAGTTTTCCCAAATAAAATTGAAATACTTCTGTGTCAAGTTAATATCACACCTCTGACTCACATCCTTGTCAAGTTAACACTACACTTATGACAAGACTACATTCAACCTGTTAAGTTAATATCACACCTCTAACGGTAAAGAGTTTCTTGGATTCCCCATGAATCTAGACTCACTTGTTACTCTCTTCCACAGAATAACAAGTCTGCGTAAAAACATTGTTAGGTTAATACTACACCATTAACAGTGTTTTCATCAAATCCCTAGCTGAGCTTAATCAAGTTAATCCCAAACCCTTGATAAAAGTTCTGTTGGCCCAAGAGGTTACACTCTCCAATTGTTTTGTGTTTTGATGATGACAAACCAAATAAGTGCTATTTGGTACTAACAATCTACTTAAGATAAGTTTCAGGATAAGTACCATGTTTGGAGGCCATTGCTTGCTATTGCAACAACTTCTAGGTTCATGAAGCTATATTGCACATCAAGGAAGGATCATAGAAGAAGAAGGCTCTAGCAAGGATTGCATGGCTCAAAGACTTTGAAGTTTGCTCAAGAAGCTTTAATTATTGTATTTTTAGTTTTATAGTTTGTTAAAGAATAGTGGATAGGTTTGAAGCTCTATCACACACGTTTTTGCGCACATGCTTATTCCAAAATAATTTCCTATAAATTATACAAAAATATTTTGCTCACAAGATTTTGTCTACAGATATATGTTTATATTTAATACTGTTTCTTGTTCAAAACTATTTTATTAAAATCATAATCTCCTTAAAATTCCGTTTGAATTTCATCTTTTGACCTGCGTCGGTCGACCGGTCCGGTCGACCGAGTCTATGTCAGGCTGGTCCGGTCGACCGGACCAGTCGACCGAGGTTCTGGCACATGCACGTATCAGTGTGCATGTCTGCCGGTCGACCGGGGCGGTCGACCGATATATTGTTTTTGCTCACAGGTTTTCTCAGTCGACCGGGTCGGTCGACCGATAGCCTATAACGGTCGGATTTTTGAACTACCGGTCGACCGGTCCGGTCGACCGATGTATCCGTTGAACAGTAACGGACAGATTTTTAAATGAGCTGTTTATTTTTGTAATTTGTATTTAAAATTGGTTTAAGGTTATATTTTGAATTAATTACCTCCTAAACATCAGTAACTATGTTTTATCCCTAAACCCTAGCCCTCTCCTATAAATAGGGGTGTTTGGGGAGAGATTCATTACAACATTTAATTGCAAAAATTCTCAAAGTTTAAGGCTTTCAAAAAGACTTGGTTTCTTGGTTTTTGTGCTGAAATTCTCTCTAAATTTCTGAAGTGTTTTTGTGATACTCTCTGATTTGATTTTCTTTCTTCACTTACACAAGAGCTTCATTCCTACTCAATATTCTCTAAGGACCTTTGTAAGGGAAGAGATATTTGAAAGAGAGAGTTTGTGGTCTTTGACTACCAAGGAAATTACTTGTAATTGAGATTGTAGGAGTTGGGTACTCCATTGTATTTGAGTTCTTTGTGATAGTGGAAGTAGCTAGAATCCTTCTGGGGAAGGCGGGGAAGTAGAGCTGGGTGCTCGAACCTCGATAACATATCCTTGTGTTTGCGATTGGTTTATTTTTCTTTGTTCTTGCTCTATTTTCATTGCTATTACTTATTGATTTTGATTGTCATTTCCATATTCATCTCATTTCATCTTGCCAATCAAAATCCCATACAACAAGGTTGCATTGCGCACCTCTAACTCATTTTACGAGGAAGCCGGAGGAAGGAGTTCAGAACCCCTCACGGGGCATACGGCTCTTAGTCTTGTTTTGGGAGATTGTTGCATTGCATTTGCATTCACTTGCTTCAAAATTTTAATTGCCTTTGATTAGCATCATCACCTATTCACCCCCCCTCTAGGTGATTTTCAATTGGTATCAGAGCTTGGACTCTAGGTTTGGCTTAACATCCATAGAGAGATCCTTAAAATATTGCTAATCAACATTTCCATTCATACATTCATACACTAGTAAACATGGCCGACAACATTAAAACCCCACCTAAATTTGATGGACTCAATTTCCCTATTTGGAAGGTTAGGATGACTATCTTTTGTAATCACTAGGTAGCTTAGTTGCTAAATCTCTCTCCAAACCCTATGTAGCACCCGATGGAGATGAGAGTACTTGGACCGACTTCAACTTTAGAGAATATGAGGCTAACTCCAAGGCCCAAAACTCCCTATTAACCGCCTTGAATGAGGATGACCTTACACGGGTAATTCATTGCCAATCCGCCTATGAGATTTGGCAACACTTATTGGTCACGCATGAAGGTACTTCACAAGTCAAGAGAGCTAAAATAGATCTCTTGAGGTCTCAATATGAATCATTTAAAATGCTTGATGATGAATCCATTGATTGTATGATTACTCGTTTTACTAAAATTACAAATGGTCTTTCTTCATTAGGTGACGTCATCTCCAACGATCAAAAGGTGCGCAAAGTGATACGGGCTCTTCCTCCATCTTGGGAGATCAAGGCCACCACCTTAAAGGAGTTGAACGACAAGGACGAGATGGACATCATAAGTCTCATTGGGAACCTTAAGACCCATGAGATGGAGAAGAAGGCAAGAGAAGAGGCCGCTCCAACAAAGAAGAAGTCCATAGCTTTCAAGTCTTCATCCACCATTGAAGATGATGAAGAAGATGAAGAAGAAGATGAGGAGCTCTCCCTCCTTGTGCGCAACATCAAAAGAATGTACCGGAAGAACAAGCTCAACTTCCGAAAGAAATTTGAAGGTAAAGAGGAGAGAAGAATTATTTGTTATAATTGTTGGAAACCCGGACACATCTTGGCGGATTGCCCGGAGTTCAAGAAGAAAATGACTTCCTCCTTCAAACCAAAGAAAGCGGAAGAAAAGAAAGCTTATAAGGCAACATGGGATTCGGAAAGCGAATCTGAAGAAGAAGAGGTGGACCAAGCAAACATGTGCTTCATGGCAAACACACCTAAGGTAACCCCTCAATCTATTGATGATGAAGATGATGATTTAAGTAAGGAAGTTCTAGTTCATGCTTTTGTAGAACTTTCTGAAACTTATGATAACAAGAAAATAGAATGTTTTAAATTACAAAAAGAGATTGCTTTTCTTAAAAATCAACTTGCTTTGGTTTCTAAAGAAAAAGATGATCTTTCTTCCAATCTTGTTTCTATTCAAAATGAATTTGATGCTTATAAGATTTCTTGTAAGGGTAAAACCCCTATTGTTGATAATAAAGAAATTTCTTCTTTTAAATCTAAAATGAGTAATTTGAAAAAGTTTTGAAAGATTGTGCTTTTAATACAAAGAAGCTTGAAGAAAAATTTTCTAAAAAGAATACTTCTCATGCTAAAGTTTCTCATGATAAGATTTCTCATACTCACACCACACAACACACACATGCTAAATCTTTTCATGCTAACAATGCTCATGCTCACAAATCACACACTCATTAAGCATTTAAATATGGTAGAGTATATAGATGCACATATTGTGGCAAAAATGGACATCTAGCTAAATTTTGTTATGATCAATTAAATAGAACCAATAATCTTGTTTGGGTTCATGACACTAACCCTCAAGGACCCAAGAAAATGTGGGTACCAAAATCAAGTCTTAAATTATTTGATGTAGGTACACACCAAGGCTCCAAGACGTAGGGAGCGGTGGTACCTTGATAGTGGTTGTTCAAGACATATGACATGGGACATCAACAACTTTACAACCCTAACAAGGTACATGGAAGGTGGCTCCGTCACCTTCGGGGATGATTCCAAAGGCACCATCATTGGTATTGGTAATATTCAAATTGGTTCATCTCCTATTATAGAGAATGTTGTTTTAGTTGATGGTTTAAAACATAATTTGCTTAGCATTAGTCAATTTTGTGATCGTGGACTTAAAGTTGTTTTTGATGATTCTTCTTGCAAGATTTTGATGTTAAATCAAATGATTGTATTCTCACCGGTTTTCCTGATGATAATGTTTATATAATTGACATGCTTAATATAGAGTGTTCTACTAAATGCTTAAATGCTTTTGATGAAAATTCTTGGCTTTGGCATAGAAGATTAGGACATGCATCTTTTGAACATATTTCTAGGATTAATTCTAAGGAATTGGTGAAGGGTATTCCTTACTTGAGTTTTGAGAAAGACCGCATTTGTGGTGCGTGCCAATTTGGGAAACAAACCAAGTCTTCCTTTAAACCAATCAAGGATATCATGTCAACTAGGCCATTAGAATTAATTCATATGGATTATTTGGACCTACTTAAACTAAAAGTTTAAATGGTAGTAGATTTGCATTTGTTTTAGTTGATGATTTTCCCGTTTTACTTGGGTTTTCTTTTTGCAAAATAAAGATCAAACTTTTTCTCACTTTAAGATTTTTAGAAAAAGAGTTGAAAAAGAAAAAGGTTTTTCGATTTTGAGAATAAGGAGTGATAGAGGTGGTGAATTTGTTAACCAACTCTTCATGACTTATTGTGATGAAAAGGGAATTAAGCATGAAATGTCTTGTCCTAGAACTCCACAACAAAATGGAGTTGTAAAAAGGAAAAATAGAACACTTCAAGAGATGGCTAGGACAATGATAAGTGAATATGACCTCCCTCAATATTTATGGGCCGAGGCCGTAAACACCGCATGCTATATATCGAATCGTATTTATTTATGCAAAAATTCTTCTAAAACATCTTTTGAAATGTATCATTCTAGAAAACCAAATGTTTCATATTTCAAAGTTTTTGGATGCAAGTGTTTGTTTTAAATACTAAGGATAATTTGGGTAAATTTGATGCTAAGGCTTATGAGGCTATCTTTATTGGATACTCCTCTACTAGCAAAGCATATAGAGTTTTTATTAGATCTTCACAAACTATTGAAGAATCCATGCATGTAAAGTTTGAAGAATCTAATGTGTTTGTTGAGAATGTTGTAGAGATTGAACCATTAGGTGAAAACATGGAGAAACTATCCTTGAAGGACTCACCCGCTCAAGAAGATAAGCAAGAACCTATTGGTGATATTCAAGAGGATAAAGAGGAAAGCTCTCAACCGCTTCCCAAAGCTTGGAGATACGCTACAAATCATCCTAAGGAGCTCATCTTGGGTGACGCTTCAAAAGGAGTCACAACGCGCTCCAAACTCCATGACCTATGTGGTAACTTTGCTTTCATTTCTCATTTTGAACCCAAAGGCATTCTCGAAGCCGAGACGGACCCATATTGGTTGCTTGCCATGCAAGAGAAACTCAATCAATTTGAGCGCAACCAAGTTTGGCACCTTGTTCCTAAACACCACGATAGACCAATAATTGGTACTAAGTGGATCTTTAGAAACAAGATGGATGAGTCCGGAAATGTCATTAGGAATAAAGCTAGGTTAGTGGCCCAAGGTTACACTCAAGTTGAAGGAATTGACTTTGAGGAGACCTTTGCACCCGTAGCACGGCTTGAAGCCATACGGATGACACTAGCTTTTGCATCTTTTAAAAATTTCAAACTTTTTCAAATGGATGTAAAAAGTGCATTTTAAAATGGTTTTATTAATGAAGAAGTTTATGTTGCTCAACCTCCCGGTTTTATTGATCATGTTCATCCCGATTTTGTTTTTAAACTTGATAAAGCTTTGTATGGTTTGAAACAAGCTCCTAGAGCTTGGTATGAAAAGCCTTCTAGTTTTCTTATTTCAAAAGATTTTATTAAAGGCAAAGTAGACACAACTCTATTCACTAAGCATGTTGATGATGATATATTAATTGTGCAAATTTATGTTGATGATATAATCTTTGGTTCTACTAATGAAGTTTTATGCAAGGATTTTGAAAAGGTAATGCAATTAGAGTTTGAAATGTCTTCTATGGGTGAGCTCAACTTCTTTCTTGGACTCCAAGTCAAGCAATTGCAAGACGGAACCTTCATTAGTCAAGCCAAGTATGCAAAGGAGCTAGTAAAGAAGTTTGGGCTTGAAGGATCAAAGGCTTGCAACACTCCAATGGCAACTACAACAAAGCTTGACAAGGATGATCAAGGTAAGAATGTTAATATTAAATTATATAGAAGCATGATAGGTAGTCTTTTATATTTAACGGCAAGTAGGCCGGATATCATGTTTAGTGTGTGTCTTTGTGCTAGATTTCAATCGTGTCCCAAAGAGTCTCATTTAATTGCCGTAGAACGCATTATTCGTTATGTTAAGGGAACGATTGGATTAGGTCTTTGGTATCTGAAAACTAGAGATTTTTCTATGACTAGCTATTCGGATGCCGACTATGCGGGTTGTAGAGTAGATAGAAAGAGTACTAGTGGGACATGTCAATTTCTTGGTAATTGTCTTGTTTCATGGTCCTCTAGGAAGCAAAATTCCGTAGCTCTCTCAACCGCCGAGGCGGAGTATGTTGCCGCGGGGGCTTGTTGTGCACAAGTCCTTTGGATGAAACATACTCTCCTTGATTATGATTTGCATTATAAAAATATTAAAATATTTTCATTTAACCAAAAATGCAAATCAACATAGTAAGACCAAGCACATTGAGATTAGATATCACTTTCTTAGAGATCATTTTGAGAAAGGTGATATAGATATTGATTATGTTTCCACCGATTTACAACTAGCCGATATTTTTACAAAACCGCTTGATTTTGCTAGATTTTCGTTTATTTGTGGAGAAACTAAATCTTTGTATTATTGAATAGACATGTGTTTTCTAACCCTTTTTGATGTATGACAAAAAGGGGAGAATAAGTTTACATGGACAAAAATAAGTTCATTTGGTCTTGGTTCCATATGAATTTATATGTTTTGGTTTATGAGTTTTTGTTTTTAGTTATGATTCTTGTGTTTAGTTATGATTCTTGTGTTTTATTGTTTTGTGTTTTCTTGTTTTATTGGTATTTGGTATTGTTTTCAATTGGTATCAAGAAGCATGTATTTTCATGTATTTGTGTTTTTCAATGAATTCTTGTTTTTCATATAGCATAATTTGAGGGGGAGTTTTCTCCTCCCCTATATTTTTGTCTATAGCCTATTTGTTTTGTCATCATGAAAAAGGGGGAGATTGTTGGCCCAAGAGGTTACACTCTCCAATTGTTTTGTGTTTTGATGATGACAAACCAAATAAGTGCTATTTGGTACTAACAATCTACTTAAGATAAGTTTCAGGATAAGTACCATGTTTGAAGGCCATTGCTTGCTATTGCAACAACTTCTAGGTTCATGAAGCTATATTGCACATCAAGGAAGGATCATAGAAGAAGAAGGCTCTAGCAAGGATTGTATGGCTCAAAGACTTTGAAGTTTGCTCAAGATGCTTTAATTATTGTATTTTTAGTTTTATAGTTTGTTAAAGAATAGTGGATAGGTTTGAAGCTCTATCACACACGTTTTTGCGCACATGCTTATTCCAAAATAATTTCCTATAAATTATACAAAAATATTTTGCTCACAAGATTTTGTCTACAGATATATGTTTATATTTAATACTGTTTCTTGTTTAAAACTATTTTATTAAAATCATAATCTCCTTAAAATTCTGTTTGAATTTCATCTTTTGACCTGCGTCGGTCGACCGGTCCGGTCGACCAAGTCTGTGTCAGGCTGGTCCGGTCGACCGGACCAGTCGACCGAGGTTCTGGCACATGCACGTATCAGTGTGCATGTCTGCCGGTCGACCGGGGCGGTCGACCGATATATTGTTTTTGCTCACAGGTTTTCTCAGTCGACCGGGTCGGTCGACCGATAGCCTATAACGGTCGGATTTTTGAACTACCGGTCGACCGGTCCGGTCGACCGATGTATCCATTGAACAGTGATTGAGATTGAAATAGAGTTCAGATTGTCTTAGTCTCAATGCGAATCCGCTGTAGCAAGGGCGCGAGCGGGTCGTGATCCTCAGGGAAGGATGCGATGAAAGCGTTTCGACTCGATTCCTCTGTATCTTCAAAAATAAGAGAGAGAGATTAGATCTTGAGATGAAAATATGTGAAAGAGATGGTTTTGCTGATTTTCTACCACAACCCTATTGCAAATTAAAGAGCTTGATCTTCATCTTAAGACTGATATGATTTACCCTAGGTTATTGCAATTATCTCAAGCAAGAAAATTAATACACGATTCTTATACTAAGTTGCATTATTCAAAAACCAACTATGGTTCAACCTAACATTTAGGTACAGCCTAATAGAAGACTAATCTCAAGTTATGCTGTCCTAGTTCTTAGGGTTGAAGTCATGATAAGTTCTTTTAACATGTAACCTAGATTAAGAATTTTAAGTATTTTTGTTGATCTTCAAGAATTAGTTGCCTTTAAACCTAGGGTTTCTAGTGATGTTCATTAATCTGATCAAGTTTTAATTGCATCTAGGGTTGCTTCAAGAATCTCAGCAAACCACTAGGATGATTAGTTCTTCATAATTATTTTTACCTTTTCAATATTTATTTTTTTTATTTTTATGAGAAAGATTGCAAAAGAAAGAAAAACGAAAACAAGAAGAGATCGAAGATTAAAACACGAGAGATGACAAAAAGAAATAAAGTGCAGAAATTAAAAGAGAACAAAAGAGTGACCTTTTTATTTCGATGAATCTGGTTACACAATCGTCTCCTTCTTCTCCACAAATAGCATGAATAAAAATTACAACTTTAATAAAAATGGCTAAAGAAAAACCCTAATCGTCTCTGCATGCCCCTCCCTGTTGCGAATGCACACATATTTATAGTGCAGAACGTAGAGGAGTCCCGGATAAGAACGCGCCAGAAATCAGTTGCCCTGCCTCATCCATAATGCCGCGGATCCGCGGCTTTTGCCGCGCCTCCGCGGCAGTTTAGTGGCTTCTGGCCACGCGCTTTGGCGCGTGGCCTCTCCTGGTCCGTCCATGTGGGCTTCTGCTTTTAGAAGTGTGATCCTGGCCTTTTAATCTGGATTTTCGAGATAACTTGGTAATCAAGTTACCCTTAATCCAGATTTCTTCAAATCCTTTCTCCACGAAATTCCTCTCTATCTTGGCCTTTTATCTTCATCCTGCAGGTGTTTAGGGTTTGATAGAAGTCTATCCAACCCTAATTTCTGATATTTGCAACTTTTAGCCCTTGTATTTGCATTTTGAATCTTTGTATTTGCACTTCTTCACCTGGGCTTCAAACATGGGCTTGGATCTGGGCTTTTGAGCTCTTTTAGCTTTATTCTTTATTAAATTGATAATTTGAGGCCTGCACATATTAAATAAAGAAATATTAATAATTGTGCATTATAATATGAATAAATGTGCAAATGCGATGGTATATATGATGACAATTATGCATTTTTCACTACCTATCACACCCCCACACTTATCTTTTGCTCGTCCTCGAGTAAAAATCAAAAAGAAAGAGAAAAATCTAACCTAGCTAACTCACTTTCGTAGGAATCACGGTTGCACTTAGCATGTGCAACAAGCCGTTAAACCCCTAGGTTACCCTAGAGGACGAGTGTTGTCTCGTGAGGGTTTTCAGCGGATTACACCACAAAATCCATAAAAAGGAAAATATTTGAATTATATTTGAAGAGACTAAGTAGTCTATAAGTTTTAGGATTATCATTTTTATTCATTCTTCAAACCTGGTCTTTATAAAGTTAATTGTTATTCATTTTAGGTAAGGATTAAAATTGAATTTCTAATATAGTCTTTTTTGTTACCAAAAGTCATACGCACCCTTGTGAATCTAGGAATTCCTTAACTTGGACTCTCATGCCTCATTATTATTTTTATAACATCATCTAATTTTCTTTCGTGTAAGTATCAAGGCTTCTTGAGGCCCTCATACCTAACTAATTGACTATTAGATGTGTTAATATATATATATATATTTTTTTTTGGCATGTATAACTCATCTAATTTTCTTTCGTATAAGTATCAAGGCTTCTTGAGGCCCTAATACCTAACTAATTGATTATTAGATTTGTTAGTACATTTAAGTAATTTTCCTTAGTTCCCTCGGACTTTCTAATCCACCCATGTAGCGAACTTAAAGTCGATGACTCCCAAACCGGTTGGCTTTAGGGCACCAGGTGAGAAAACACCCCGCGGACTCAAATTCACCGGTTGGCTTTAGGGCACCAGGTGAGAAAACACCCCGCGGACTCAAATTCAAGTGAACTAGGCCCCAAAACTAAGGACTTTATTTTATTTACTCACCTTTAGGCATGAATACTTATGCTTCTTGAGGCACATGTATCAGCTTAATTGGTGATTTTTTTTTTTTTTTTTTTTTTTATGAGGCACAAGGTCTTTGTCTTAGAATCCTAGATATGCATATGGTATGCAAATTTCATTAAGGTAAAAATCAAGACTAATTATTTATTCAATTTCTCTCCTATACCTAAAATTTAAACAATTTATTTATTTTGACCAAGTTTTTAGAAATCCTAATCATGATTTTCCTAATCCTTAAAACTAACTTAGATTTCTTTCAAAAAATAAGTCAAAGTATTTCCTTTTTATAAATTTTTTTTTTTTTTTTTAAATATATTACATACCCTTCCCCCACACTTGTTTCATGCATTGTCCCTAATGTATGAATGAAATGTATGGAATGCATGAACTGGCAGAAAGATATAATCACCGATACAGTGGGTCAAAAAGACCCATCGCCGCATTAGCTTCCGGCACAGACTCCAAAAAGATTTTAAGACGTTGACCATTTACCTTGAATGAATTGCCATTTTTGGGATCGTAGATCTCTATGGCTCCGTGTGGAAACACCGTCTTAACAATGAATGGTCCTGTCCATCTTGACTTCAATTTGCCGGGAAAGAGATGAAGTCTAGAGTTGTAAAGTAAAACTTTTTGTCCTTGGACAAAAGTTTTTCTCGTGATGAATTTATCGTGAAAAACCTTAACTCTATCCTTCGCAATCTTCGCATTCTCGTATGCATCATTCCTCAACTCCTCTAGTTCAGAAATTTGTAATTTCCAAAACTCACCAGCTCTATCTAAATCGAAATTTAGCTGCTTAATTGCCCATAGGGCCCGGTGCTCTAGCTCGACAGGAAGGTGGCAAGCCTTTCCAAAGACTAGTCTATAGGGAGACATTCCTAGAATCGTCTTGTAGGCAGTCCTATATGCCCATAGGGCATCCACCAGTTTGATGGACCAGTCCTTCCTATTCTGATTCACAGTCTTCTCCAAAATGAGCTTGACTTGTCTATTAGAAACTTCTACCTGCCCGCTAGTTTGAGGATGGTAGGGCGTAGACAACTTGTGAGTAATGGCATATTTTCGCATGAGAGCTTCAAAAGTTCTATTGCAAAAATGTGTGCCATTGTCGCTAATGATGGCTCGAGGGATTCCAAAGCGTGAGATGATATTATCTTTCAAGAATTTGACAACAACTTTGTTGTCATTTGTCTTGCAAGGGACAGCTTCTACCCACTTCGACACATAGTCTACGGCCAACAAAATGTATTGGTGCCCAAACGAATTAGGGAAGGGTCCCATAAAATCAATGCCCCATACGTCGAAAAGTTCTACTTCTAGAATGGGATTTAGGGGCATCATATTTCGTTTGGAAATTCTTCCTATCATTTGACATCTTGTGCAAGTCTTGCAATACTCAAATGCATCTCTAAACACAGTTGGCCAATAAAAGCCACTTTGCAGAATTTTCTCGGCAGTTTTGCGAGGACCAAAATGTCCACCGCAAGCGAACTCATGACAAAAAGCTAGCACACTTCTAGTCTCCTCGTCGGGGACACATCTCCTAATGATTTGGTCGCTAAAATATTTGAAAAGATAAGGATCTTCCCACATGTAATACCGAACTTGAGACAAGAATCGGTATCTATCCTGTTTGGACCAACTAGGTGGTGTTTGGTTTGTGACTAAGTAGTTTACTATGTCAGCAAACCATGGCTCCTTAGAGATGGCTAGAAGTTGCTCATCGGGAAAATTGTCATTGATGGGCAGCTCGACAGAAGGTGCGTTGGGCACACGAGAGAGATGGTCAGCTACGACATTTTCGACACCTTTTTTATCTCGAATTTCGAGATCAAATTCTTGCAGTAGAAGGATCCAACGAATGAGTCGGGCCTTCGCATCTTTCTTAAGCATAAGGTATCGCAGAGCAGAATGGTCAGTGAAGATCGTGGTCTTAGTCCCAAGTAGGTATGGACGGAATTTCTCCAAAGCGAACACTACTGCCAAGAATTCCTTCTCGGTGGTAGTATAGTTCATTTGGGCCTCATTAAGCGTCCTACTCGAATAGTAGATCACGTGCTGCTTATTGTCCTTACGCTGTCCTAAGACAGCACCTATCGCAAAATTAGAAGCGTCACACATGATCTCAAAAGGCTTGGACCAGTCCGGAGGTGAGATGATAGGGGCAGATATAAGTTCCACTTTCAATTTCTCCCAAGTACTATGGCACATATCATCAAAAATGAAGGACACGTCCTTAGCAAGAAGGTTTGTAAGGGGTCTAGCAATTTTGCTAAAGTCCTTAATGAACCTACGATAAAATCCGGCGTGTCCTAAAAAGGATCGAATGTCCTTCACGCATCGAGGAAGTGGAAGTTTCGCAATGATTTCCACTTTGGCCTTGTCTACCTTAATCCCTTCCCTAGATATCTCATGACCTAGGACAATCCCTTGTTGCACCATGAAGTGACACTTTTCCCAATTGAGGGTTAAGTTCTTCTCGGTGCACCTACTCAGCACTAGCTCCAAATGATGGAGACACTGGTCAAATGAATTTCCATAGACTGAGAAGTCGTCCATGAAAATCTCTAGGAAACGCTCGACCATATCAGAAAACAAGCTTAACATACAACGTTGGAATGTGGCGGGGGCATTGCATAGGCCGAAAGGCATTCGACGGTAAGCAAATGTCCCAAATGGACACGTGAACGTTGTTTTCTCTTGATCCTCGGGGCTATAGGGATTTGGTTATACCCTGAATACCCATCCAAAAAGCAGTAATACTCATGACCTGCTAATCTTTCCAACATTTGATCGATGAAAGGGAGGGGAAAATGATCTTTCCTAGTGGCTGCATTCAACTTACGGTAGTCTATGCATACTCTCACCTTGGTAGGCAATCGTGTTTGCACTAACTCATGTTTGTCGTTCTCTACCACCGTAAAGCTAGACTTCTTAGGGACCACGTGCATTGGGCTAACCCATTCGCTATCGGAAATGGGATAAATGATCCCATTATCTAACAGTTTTACTATCTCGGCTTGTACAGCCTCCTGCATAAGTGGGTTTAGTCTACGCTGTGGATCCCTCTTTGGTCTAACCCCTTCCTCTAGATGGATACGATGCTGGACTATCGTAGGGCTCAGTCCCTTAATATCTGCCATAGTCCAGCCAATGGCTTCCCTATGTCTCCTAAGGGTTGCCAGCAGGTCCTCTTCTTGCCTATTGGTCAAATTAGATGCAACTATGACCGGTAACGTCTCTTGTTCACCTAGGTAGGCGTACTTAAGATGTTTGGGCAAGGCTTTCGACTCTAAAGAAGGAGGTGGCTCAATGGGTGGCGGTGTGATGCTAGAATCTCCCATCTCTATAGAACTCAGATTTGATTCCCATTCGATCTCATCGAGACTGATATCATTTGTTTCTAACTCTTCCTCTTCCTCTGACTCAAATATGATCTCATCATTATGCTCACTCGTCATGTTCTCAATGGAGTTAACCTCAAAGGGTTGGTCGGTCACATCGTAGGGATGCTTACCTAGGTTGAAAACATTGACTTCCTTGGTCATATCCCAAAAGTCAGTCTCATGGAACCGTTTCTACAATTTATAATTGCATTAGCAGTTGCTAGGAACGGTCTTCCTAAGATAACGGGAGTTTGGGACCTAGGATTAGACACAGGTTGTGTCTCTAAGACAATGAAATCTACCGGGTAAATGAATTCTCCAACCCGTATGAGAACGTCATTGATCTCTCCCTTTGGAACTTTGATAGAGCGGTCAGCCAACTGAATAGTAACTTGGGTCGGGTTGAGTTCACCTAATCCAAGTTGTTGATACACGGAGAAAGGGAGCAAATTGATGCTGGCTCCTAAATCGAGGAGTGCTCGATTGATTTCGGCTCGACCTATGGTGCAAGAAATGGTGGGGCAACCTGGGTCCTTATACTTGATAGGGATCTGGTTGGACAGTAGCTCACTAATATTAGTGGCTAGAAAAACCTTCTTAGGCACATTAGTCTTTCTTTTCTTGGTGCACATGTCCTTAATGAATTTGGCATAACCTAGGGACCTGTTGGATTGCATCAAGAAGTGGAATGTTGAGCCTAACTTGATTGAACACCTCTAATAATTTCTCCATGTGTGCATTGTTGTTGCTTCTAAGCCTATTTGGAAATGGAGCTATAGGCTGGTGCAACTGATCTGCTGACTTTTCAGCTTCAGTTTCCTTGGGACTGGATGGAGAAGGAGTGGAGCTAGATGGAATGGAAGTGGAGCTAGATGGAATGGATGGCATGGATGGATCCGATGGCATGGATACTTGATTATCAACTTGTTTCCCCGATCTGAGTGTATGGACCATATGACACTGATTTGGGTCTTGAGCCTCATTGGCTGGCCTAGGATTCCTAGGGTTAGGCAATGGTTGACTCAGTAGGGTACCCCTTTGTCTCTCTTGCTGGTTCAATTGGAGCTCTATCCTACTTAGGACTTGAGCCAGCGTGTCTTGGCTTTTCACTAGGGTATCCACCTTTCTTTCCAAATTTGAAAGTCTTGTCTCCATTTGTGAATTTTGGAAAGACGGTGGAGGATTTTGACTAGGGAAATTTTGTTGATAGGGCGGATTTTGGAAGTTGTTGGAGAATTTGGGCCTCACTTGATCATTGTTGCTTGGGCCCCATGAAAAATTGGGATGGTTTCTCCAACCGGGATTGTAGGTGGGTGCATAAGGATTGTTGGCTGGCCTTGTGAAGGCCGCACTCGTATGTTCGGGCAAGCTTTGATGCGCGATGAAAACAGGACATTCCTCGAACACATGGTTCATATCTTGACAATAAGTACAGCCCGCCGAAGATGTTGGGCTGACTTGGTTCACAGAGACTGGCTCTTTCGTTTCAAGAGCCTCTAATCTATGCATAACAACAGCTAACTTAGCATCGGTTGCTACGTTGGCCTCAATGGAATGGATACCTCCTTTAGAAGAAGTAGGGTCATTGGTCCTAGATTTTTCAGGAGTAGGGTCCCATTGGATGGATTTTTCAGCTAATTCCTCAAACAATGTCCATCCTTCATCTTCATTCTTTTGCAGAAATCCTCCTTGACACATGGATTCTAACAGTGTTTTAGTAGAATAATCTAATCAATCATAGAGAACTTGGCAAAGTCGCCATTTCTCTATCCCATGGTGAGGACATTGGGCAAGGAGATCCTTAAAACGCTCGAAGTATTTCCAAAAAGGTTCATTGGCTGTTTGCTTAAACTGGAGGATATTCTTCCTAATCAGTGCAGTCTTGTGAACGGGATAAAATTTCTTTAAGAAGGCCTTAATGAAATTATCCCAAGAAGATATAGAACCGGCCTCTAGACTGTAGAGCCATTTCTTTGCTAAATCCTTCAAAGCAAAGGGGATAAACCTAAGTTTGATAGCATCGTCTCCTAACTTAGGCATATTCATCATTTGGCATACTTCTTCAAATTCCCTTATGAAGAAGTATGCATCCTCAGATTCAAGTCCATGAAATTTGGGAAGCGTGTTGATGTATTGTGGCTTGAGTTCATATGGGTCAACACTTTCGATAGTGAGCTGGATGCAAGAAGGAAGAGAGGTTCTAATGGGATAGAACCTATCTTGGAGTGACTGTTGTTGTGCCATGTGTGAGTCGGGCTTGAGCTCGGGTGGTGAACTAGTTCTAGTTAGCCGGGATGTGAGTGGGTCTCTCGACCAAGCGGTCATGCACAATCAGCAAACAAGTTCACCCAATCAATCAAGAAGAAAAAGAAAAACAAACAAAAATCCTATTCTAGGGTTATCCTTGACCTAGACGACTCCTAACTTTAGACTGTCCTTAGGAGGTCTATTGTCGACGTTAACCACGAGCTAATCGGCCAGTTCAGGGCAAGACCGGTGGGAGGTTTTCCGTCAGAGACGTTCCTTAATTAAATAACCACCGTTCTTCGAGCTTTCGGCCCTCAATCCCTTCGCTAGACACCGATTTGGCAAGGGTTAATTTCGAACAACTTTCCTTCTTCGGTCAATCTCCTATTGAGTCCGAGTTACCTTAGGGCCAACGTCTAGTCAAGTTTTAATTAGGGTTAGGGTTGTGAGTGTGACTGGTATGATTTGTGGGCCAAGGAAGGGTGATGAAATCCCCACCTTATCTTTGTTATGGGTTATGCCCTTAAAATGGATTAGTGTACGTGTAAAGCGGTAGAAAAGTAATCACTCAAGAAAGCGGTAAACAAACAAGAGTGCTTCCTAATCTATATGCTATGCAAACGTACCTTGTCGCCAGCACTCTTCAACAGAATAAAAGAATTAAAATAGACACGTGCCCTAAAATGCAAGAGTCTAAAAAAAAATTTTTTTTTTATTTTTTTTCAACAAATAGGTTAATGTTAATTATTAACAGTTGCAGAGTGATTACAGAGAGGAAATAACACAGCAGAAAATATTTTTTGCACTGCAGAGCAACCTGCAGAAAAATCCTTTAGTAGTGAGCTACAATTGCCGCGGATTCGTGGCTTTTGCCGTGGATTCGCGGCAAACTTGTAGGTCCAAGTGCTCTGCCTTCGAGGGCAGAGGCACTGGATAGCAATATGTGTCTTCTGCTGCTCTGTTTCTGCTTTCTGTTCTCTGTACCTGCAACAGAAAAGAAAGAATGATTAGAACAAAGAAATCGTGGCGTTCCTTCCCCGGCAACGGCGCCAAAATTTGATTGAGATTGAAATAGAGTTCAGATTGTCTTAGTCTCAATGCGAATCCGCTGTAGCAAGGGCGCGAGCGGGTCGTGATCCTCAGGGAAGGATGCGATGAAAGCGTTTCGACTCGATTCCTCTGTATCTTCAAAAATAAGAGAGAGAGATTAGATCTTGAGATGAAAATATGTGAAAGAGATGGTTTTGCTGATTTTCTACCACAACCCTATTGCAAATTAAAGAGCTTGATCTTCATCTTAAGACTGATATGATTTACCCTAGGTTATTGCAATTATCTCAAGCAAGAAAATTAATACACGATTCTTATACTAAGTTGCATTATTCAAAAACCAACTATGGTTCAACCTAACATTTAGGTACAGCCTAATAGAAGACTAATCTCAAGTTATGCTGTCCTAGTTCTTAGGGTTGAAGTCATGATAAGTTCTTTTAACATGTAACCTAGATTAAGAATTTAAGTATTTTTGTTGATCTTCAAGAATTAGTTGCCTTTAAACCTAGGGTTTCTAGTGATGTTCATTAATCTGATCAAGTTTTAATTGCATCTAGGGTTGCTTCAAGAATCTCAGCAAACCACTAGGATGATTAGTTCTTCATAATTATTTTTACCTTTTCAATATTTATTTTTTTATTTTATGAGAAAGATTGCAAAAGAAAGAAAAACGAAAACAAGAAGAGATCGAAGATTAAAACACGAGAGATGACAAAAAGAAATAAAGTGCAGAAATTAAAAGAGAACAAAAGAGTGACCTTTTTATTTCGATGAATCTGGTTACACAATCGTCTCCTTCTTCTCCACAAATAGCATGAATAAAAATTACAACTTTAATAAAAATGGCTAAAGAAAAACCCTAATCGTCTCTGCATGCCCCTCCCTGTTGCGAATGCACACATATTTATAGTGCAGAACGTAGAGGAGTCCCGGATAAGAACGCGCCAGAAATCAGTTGCCCTGCCTCATCCATAATGCCGCGGATCCGCGGCTTTTGCCGCGCCTCCGCGGCAGTTTAGTGGCTTCTGGCCAAGCGCTTTGGCGCGTGGCCTCTCCTGGTCCGTCCATGTGGGCTTCTGCTTTTAGAAGTGTGATCCTGGCCTTTTAATCTGGATTTTCGAGATAACTTGGTAATCAAGTTACCCTTAATCCAGATTTCTTCAAATCCTTTCTCCACGAAATTCCTCTCTATCTTGGCCTTTTATCTTCATCCTGCAGGTGTTTAGGGTTTGATAGAAGTCTATCCAACCCTAATTTCTGATATTTGCAACTTTTAGCCCTTGTATTTGCATTTTGAATCTTTGTATTTGCACTTCTTCACCTGGGCTTCAAACATGGGCTTGGATCTGGGCTTTTGAGCTCTTTTAGCTTTATTCTTTATTAAATTGATAATTTGAGGCCTGCACATATTAAATAAAGAAATATTAATAATTGTGCATTATAATATGAATAAATGTGCAAATGCGATGGTATA
This sequence comes from Agave tequilana, assembly GCA_038442645.1. Classification (NCBI taxonomy): domain Eukaryota; kingdom Viridiplantae; phylum Streptophyta; class Magnoliopsida; order Asparagales; family Asparagaceae; genus Agave; species Agave tequilana. Next base: position 92,125 of record JAVJIF010012108.1, on the reverse strand, counting down.
TATGATGACAATTATGCATTTTTCACTACCTATCAAACAGTAACGGGCAGATTTTTAAATGAGCTGTTTATTTTTGTAATTTGTATTTAAAATTGGTTTAAGGTTATATTTTGAATTAATTACCTCCTAAACATCAGTAACTATGTTTTATCCCTAAACCCTAGCCCTGTCCTATAAATAGGGGTGTTTGGGGAGAGATTCATTACAACATTTAATTGCAAAAATTCTCAAAGTTTAAGGCTTTCAAAAAGACTTGGTTTCTTGGTTTTTGTGCTGAAATTCTCTCTAAATTTCTGAAGTGTTTTTGTGATACTCTCTGATTTGATTTTCTTTCTTCACTTACACAAGAGCTTCATTCCTACTCAATATTCTCTAAGGACCTTTGTAAGGGAAGAGATATTTGAAAGAGAGAGTTTGTGGTCTTTTGACTACCAAGGAAATTACTTGTAATTGAGATTGTAGGAGTTGGGTACTCCATTGTATTTGAGTTCTTTGTGATAGTGGAAGTAGCTAGAATCCTTCTGGGGAAGGCGGGGAAGTAGAGCTGGGTGCTCGAACCTCGATAACATATCCTTGTGTTTGCGATTGGTTTATTTTTCTTTGTTCTTGCTCTATTTTCATTGCTATTACTTATTGATTTTGATTGTCATTGCCATATTCATCTCATTTCATCTTGCCAATCAAAATCCCATACAACAAGGTTGCATTGCGCACCTCTAACTCATTTTACGAGGAAGCCGGAGGAAGGAGTTCAGAACCCCTCACGGGGCATACGGCTCTTAGTCTTGTTTTGGGAGATTGTTGCATTGCATTTGCATTCACATGCTTCAAAATTTTTAATTGCCTTTGATTAGCATCATCACCTATTCACCCCCCCTTCTAGGTGATTTTCAAGTTCATCTTCCTTGGGGGTACATATTCCATCTGTCATTTTCTCTTATAAAGTGGCAGGTCCACCAAAAAAAAAAAATTATTTCATCTCTGTCAAGTTAATATTACACCTCTGACAGTATTGTGAAAGTTCCTGAGATAGGATCTTTCCCTACAAAATTTGACTTATTAAGATTATCATCATAATTTTGACAAAGTCAAAGATTCTTTGCTTTTATGCGTCTAACTGAATACAAAAAATTCGAGATGATAGAAGAGGCAAAAAGAAAAGTGTCACTTTTATTTATATCCAGGCATATGAAAGTGATACAAAATGCTCTCTTATACAATAAGATTGAGTGTTACAATTATGGAGTACAAAGAAGTCCCTCTCTCTCTCAGAGGCAGCACTCACTCCTTAAAGCTGCATCTAATTCCAAGTACAGGACGTTTGGAAGGGCGCCAAAGTAGGATTGGATATTGTGGCGACAATTGGGAACCGATTGCACCTCAATGCATGACGTAAATATCGAAAGAACCCTTGTTGACTAAGAGTAATGGTGTTCTTGAGGTCTGATGGCAGCAGAATCCTCCGATTCCATTAAACCATCAAAGTGGCAGGATACCATCCTTTGTTGATGAACATCTCTTCCGCCAGAAGGTCATCCAGTGCACATCGAGTTTCCTCAATGTCACTTCTGGGGTAAGAGAGGAGGTTTTCAGACCTCACAGGGGATGCTACCCACCACTATATCCATCGCAACCCCCGCCGCCATACCCACTCTGACCATCCCATGCTAGCAAGCATGACTGGTGCATCACGTCCAAGGAGATCTTGGCGAGGGTTAAGTCCTCGTCAGGGACCATGACTTCTTCCCTTGTGGACGACGAGGACCATGACTTCTTCCCTTGTGGATGACGAGGTCTATGACTTCCTCCCTTGTGGACGAACATTGATCAAGTTCGCTGGCCAAAATTTTCTCCCAGGGGCCCAGCAAACCTGAAAAAGGACGATCGAGCCTACCTGCATAAAAGCAAACAAAGAAATTAGAAGATCTGAAGCTCATATAATTCGACAGAAACAACTAAGTTGACAGACGCAGCCATTTGCTGAAGACTGCAGATGCAGGAATGACCCGCGCAGTGAGCCAAATTGCCATGGTGACAGAAACAAACGCGATCAAAACTGTGATACACACAGAATTCGAACGCAGTCTCGTCTTACATCCACGTCTAAGACACAAGGCACGAAGAGACTCATACGCCAAAAATTGCCATCTCCCTGTTGGATGAACAGGAGTTGCAAAATTCAGGCTTGAGACCTTCAGCCCAAGTTAAGATTCTTCCAAGTCAGCGGCCTCAAGACGCGAGCTCTGTGTAAAGCCAGCGGCCAGGTGCCAAAGACCTCCATACTCGCGTCCAGAGAAGTTTAAATTGATGGCGCAAATTCTAGAAAAGGAATGCACCAACTAAGACTTCATGAGAAAATCCAGATGATGATATCTCTTTAAGAGATGTCAAAATGCAAACCTGGTTGGTCTAAAAATATCATGGCAAGCTAGGACGGCATACCCGCAGAGGCACCTATTAAGAGTTGAACTCTCTGCATCAAGGAGACGCTTTCTGTTATTGAAATCACTTGACAGTGGTAATCTCCTGAAGAGACCAAACAGAAGCATGAAAGCTCTGGGTCATCTTAGTCCATAGGGTCATCTTCATCCATGAAGGCAGGCCCCTGTTAGAGACTCTGAAGAAGGCGGAATTTCTCAGAGCAATCGCTCTCAAAAGAAAATAGTCTAAATATGGACTGTTAAAGGGAGAGGGTGAGTCCTATTTTTAGAACCGTCGACTTTAATGACCGCACGACTGTCAAAGTCCAATGGAAGGCTGACGCATGGAGCGTCTCTTCGGGAAGCGTCGAAGACGCTGGTCTCCAACCGCCAGCACCGGTTTTGCATTAAAAGGCATTAACGCCTAAGACCAATGAAGAACCGACGCGTGGACAATCGCTTCGGGAAACAGCGGATGATGCGGGTTCACAATCGTCAACGAAGACTTGATGTTTAAAGATCTCACAAAATCTTTATGACAGGCTGCATGTAACACCGGGGAAGTTGTACCAAGACGCAGGCATGAAAGCCGCGTCCAAGAACCCGCGTCCCTTTGTAGATTCAATGGCATCCACCTGCGTTCCAGAGGACTATCCGTGTCACTCAAAGTTACGTCCCTCAGCAAAAGGGACCCATTCTGGGGGTCTCAGTTGGAAAGCACACCAAGCTGCGTCCTAAGCAGGGAAGGCCTATCACATTTACAAGTGTTGAGGAGCTGCCTCTGTATGAATGGTGATAGGTCTTGTACCAAATCAAAAACCCAGCGTCGCGCCCCTGTATATGTCTACAATAGTTTTAAGAGGCGTAAGACCACATTATTAATGAGTCCTGAACTCTGCATCTGGATAAAGTTTTTGACTGCGGCTAGAGAATCACACTCAAAGCTGCGTCCTTCGCGTCCGCTTGAACCGCGTCTTCACTAGCAGGTCAGACTCGCGTTCCTCAGAGCCGCGTCCCTCTCTATGAATTGACGCCGTGTTGCATCAAAAGAACTTAGTTTTACCTAAGTTCAGTATTCACAGTCAGCCAGAGAACACAATCAAAGACTGCGATTAAGCAAGTTGAATTCATCCACAGCGGGGCAATGAAGGTGGAACAAAAGAATTTCAAAGACTTTTATTATTATTCAAAAATGATAAAAGTAAATACAAACACTCTGGGTAAATAGAGTATCCCTTTCTTTACAAAAAAAAAAAGGAAGGAAAAGGCTAAAGATCCCGATTCGCCAAAGAACGGATTTGTTCTCTAAGGCGATGTATCTCATGCTGACGTGCCTTCTCAGCTTCCATGAGAGCTTGGGCCCGCAGATCTTCCTCGGATAAAAATCTCTTCGCCTGTACTCGGAGGGATTCCAGCTCGGAGGAATTAGCAGAGAGGTTTGCTTCAACCTGCACCTTGGCAGCCTCTAACTCTGCTAGCCCCTTTTCAGAGGTGGCCAACTTCTGTTCATTGATAGCAATCAAAGCCTCAGCTCTGGCTATGGTAGCTCGAGAATCAAGGATGACTTGCTTTGCAGTCTGCATAACCATCTCGGACTCCTTTGACTCACCAGTTAGCTTTCGATGGTCAGCCTGGAAGCATTCGAGAAGACGAGTCCTTTTGGTTATCCTTTCTTCCACCTCCCTTCGCTCTTACTCTTGAGCAGCAAGGAGCCTAGTCAGAACTTCTTGGGCTTCATGAAAAGAGTTAGCATCTTCTAAAGACTTAAGCTCTTTTAGGTCATTTCCCAGCTGCTCTACCAGTAGCAGACACGGCTTGGCTGGTGAAGGGCCTCCGGCTAAACTGATGTTCTCAACCAGATTTCTGAGAAACATCTGGGCAAATTCGAAGGAGCTATCCCCAGACAGGATGAAATTAATACATGATCGCATGGAGGCGAAGAATTGCTGCACCATTTGGCGTGTCAGAATCCCCATGGTATCACCACCTAAAGTGCTCCCCGATCCCCTTTCTGTCGCAGGGCGAGGGATGTAAACCGACTCTTCCGGTGCAAGAGTCGGGCTAATGGCAGGTGCGGCAGGAGCAGGAGTAGCCGCCGACACTTTTGGGGCTACTACGTCAGTAGGAACCGTCACGGCAGATGAAATAACGGCGAGCTCGACTCCTTCAGGATCCTCGGTCGAGGTTTGGGTTGTACGGCCTTCCAAGTAGACACTGACCGCCGAATCTCCTACCTGAGCTTCCTCAGTGCCCTCTGCAAATTACCAGAACGTCAGCCATGACAGTAAAAGGAAAATAGTTAAAGCATCAATATTTCCTTACCCAGCTGAGGGTCCAAAGATGGTGAGTTCTTGGGCGAGTCCTGCAGGGTGGAGGCCTCCCCAACTTCAATAATTGCCCTCTCTTGAGGCATCTCAGTAGCAGTAGCCTCAACTCCCTCCTGCTGGGTCAGCTCCTGTACCATTTCCTCAATATGGGAGGAAGTCGCAGCTTCACTGTCCATGGCCGTTCCTGCAACATAAAGGGAAGATGTTAGAACCTTTCCCTAGTTAAAGGAGAAGCCGGGTTAACAAGACCAAAGTACCTGCAGCAGCGGCAGTTGTTGCTGTTGGCGAAATCGTCACAAGGTCACGACTGTATATTTCTTCCTCCAAAATGTGGGAAAACTTGCTTGGATCTGGAAGAGCAGGTTCATCGCCAAAGTCGACTTCCTCTTCGGATGATGAAGACAGTTCGACGTGAGAAGCCTCGGCAATCAGGGCTTTGCCACCAAATACCCCAGTGGTAGGGCTAGGGTCAACCCCCCGAGGACTGGGGATTAATACACTAGGGGACCCAGGCTGTTGCGCCTCATCCCTCCTCTCTTGAGCTGAAGAAGACCCGGGCTGAGTTGAGATCCCTGGAATCTCAACATCACCCTGCTCATTATGTCAACTTTAAGCTGTTCAGCCTCATCAACTGCGGTGGGTTTGTCAGCAGCAGTGGGTTCCCCTGCCTCTAAAATCTTGGGGCCCCTGCTGCGCAATCCACGAGTACGGATTAAAGGGGCATCGTCTACATCTTCCTCTTCTTCCCTCTGTCTGTCAACACCAGAAGGAATGGCCTCGGACGGAGAAACTGCGGCCGCCAAGTCTCTATGGACCTTCTTTGGGGCAGGCTCAATGGTGGAAGTAGAGCCCTGAGGACGCTTACGCACTACCTGTTGACCCTTTGCTGCTCGCGGCTCCCCCTTCGACACCCTTCTTACCTCCTTTAGAGCCGCCAGGTACTCCTCGACGCCTCGCGAGCATTTGTTGGACTCCACCTTTGCTTTGTAAGATGCATTGATACTCTCAATGCATGAGTACTCCGGAGCAAATTCAGGCGTTTGGTTGGCCTGGAAGTACAAGGTACAGAAGCAAAAGCTTGTATAGCCTTTCAGCCCCTTGGGGGGCAGACGGAAAAGTACTTCCGTCCCTCCGGCCACACTATAATACCAAGCCCGAGCACCTTCAAACAAGTTCCCGCTGAAGCCGAGTTGAGCATTGGGTTACCGACATATAATTGATCATTGCCAAATTGACGGGCGAAGCGATTCGGCATGTACGGCTCGATCGTGCACGAATTCCCTTGTCGGAAAAGCACATACCCGGGTCGAATATTGACCAGCCACCAGAAAACTCCCGACGACAGTCTCGTGAAGCCATCTGAACCCACAAAGTCAGCACACTTATCCCGTAAGATGTACCAGTAATCACGGGGAAGCAGCGATTGAGCTGGTAGTTCGCAGCATCTAGAATACACTTCCGGATGAAATACATGTAAGTATGACGCCAGCTTGAACTCTCCAACCGCTGCACGAAAGGGGTAAACCCCTCACACCAAGACACCGGCGTCATCAGGGAGGGACAGTGCATAACGTACCAAGCCATTAGGTACGTGTAGGGGAGCTCAATCCGAGGGTTGGGACGCTTTACCGTCGGCTCACCTTGGGAGTCGACAACCTTCTCTACCTTGCATAAATTTTGATTTAAGGTCCGCAACCCGCTTTGGATACCGGCTGCCATGGCCGGGAGGAGGGCTATGGACCTACCATGAGCCAGGAGCACCGCCGGATACACTACGTCAGCAACGATCACTTCATGTGGCAGTGTCGGCACCACGCAGCGCTTCAACCACAACATTAAGAAGCCCACCAACAGTGCTCGATTGGAGATAGGGGTCCGGGCTTGGTGATGGAAACTTTCAAAAACCGTGTCAGGTTCGAAAGTATCCTCGTTCGACTCCGTGGTGTAGGAGTCTACAGAAGCCTTAATCATGTCGGCAATCTCTTCGTCGGAGCTGGGAGCCAATCAGGTCACTGGATGGTCTTTCTGATTGATGCCATTAAACAAGTAGCTTGCCCAAGACAGCTGCTTGACTCCCCTCGTTCTCCAAGAGGTTATTTGGCCACAAATGTGGAAGTGACATAACACCTCCCAATAAGTCTCGTACACCCAAGGAGACTCTTTCCTCAAAAGGTGAAGCTCCTCAATGGTCGGGATGTATTCCTCATATGGAGATTCCCTATTACCAACCCAAGACTTCGTACAACTCGTGCAAGGCAAGACCCATTTCTCCGACCGGAGTAAAGAATGTCCCCGTCAGAGGATTGTAGCGTTCCAGGATCCCAAAGAAGTTTTGAGAACTCGTTGGAATACCATACTGCACGGCCCTGACCGCTTGGTATAATTTCACATGCTCCAACAAGCCTCCAAGATCGGCAAGGACGAAGCTCACCATCCTGCCCCACCAATACTTCTCAGAGGAATGGATCCACCCGGGCGTACGAAAATCGGCCGGAAAATCACCCCCCACTTTCATGAATGCGTTAAGAAAGGTGGTGCCGAGTTTAGGAGTTTCTCCTACTGGGTGATCGGTCCTGAGCAGCCCGAGAAATAGGCCGAAGACCTCCTTCTCATGACCAGCATGATATACCTTCTTGGGACCCAGGTGGCCGAGAGTAACCTCAGGGACGGGTCGGGAAATCTCCCATGTCATCTTCCGAGGGACAGACATGTGCTGGAGATAAGATAGTGGGTATATCCTCTCCATGTTCGGAAGAAAGAACCTTCTATCCCCTATCTCACGGAGCCATTTATAATCTCCGTCATGCAAGGTATAGCCACCCTCGCTAATGTTGTCTCCGAAGAAGAAAGCAGGTTTCTTCATCGGGACGCGAGAATTCGTTGTGAATGCCACGTCAGTCATGAGCTCCCGGAGGGTTGCCACGTCAACATTGGAGAGCCTCTCCCTGTGCTCCTGTGACTTGTCGGCAGTGACGGGGGCAGTCCTTTGCAGCACAAAGGTTAAATCGCGGTCAATACCACCTACGTGCCCGAAGTGACACTTCTTAGAGAGTGGGTTGGAGGAGTATCGCACTGCAGAAGAAAACGACACTTGATAAGAAATCTAAAGCGATTAAGTTTCTATAGTTCAGACGCAGAACGGATTCCAGACGCAGAGATTGTCAAAATCCGCATTTAGACCCGACGATCGCGAGGCCTGTATGGAGCCCGCGTTTCAGATCCAAGACTTAGGAGATAATTTCCAAGTTTTGGACTCAGACACAAGATCCTTGAAGACCTGCGCCTGACAACGCAAAATGCAAAGATAAAGTCTGTGTCCGGATCTTTCACAATTAGAAACGTTCTAAGTGATGAGTCCAGAACGCAAGGCTTACTGCGGCCCTGTGTTCAACAAGCAAAAGCAGATTCGAATAGATCAAAGCAGCAGGGTCGTCAAACCCGCGCCTTGTTTATCAACTCAAAGGCCGCGTCAGAGAATTAAGAATGGCCTCGAACCCACGTTTGACGTTTCGCATCCAAAAGGAGGTTTAAGAGTTTAAAGAACTATGTAAACCCTTTTTAATGGCGGAAGTCAAGCCCGATGGCGTTATACCTGAGATGGGGGCTTCCTGCACGGAGGAACCTCCCCTCGGAGTCTCAGCAGCGACCGCTTTTGAAGATGAAGCAGTAGGTTTGGCCTTAGGTACCATTAGAGAATCAAAAAGAGCTGATGTTAGATGGAGGAATTGAGAACAAAGGAGATCCTTTTCTCAAAAAACCTAACAGGCACGCTCGAAGGCGAAGATGGAAGACTAATGATGGTTTTCTGGATAACTGTTGCCATTTATAGGCACAGTGATTCACAAAGATACAAAGCGCTGAAATCACCTAGGGGGTGAATAGGTGATATAGCTAATCTATGAACTAAATGCGGAATTAAATAACTTAATGCAAATTACACTCAAGTGCAATCAACAAGTGATGCACACAACCAAGCCAAGCAAAAATGAATGAGCAATATAAATAGATGCAAGGCACAAAGTAAAGAGAGAGTTAGAGAGAGAGCCAATGGATCAAGCGTAAACAACAAGATATGTTCCGAGGTTCGAGCACCTAGCTCTACATCCCCGCCTTCGACACACGAAGGATTTCCAATCCACTAGCTTGTCCACAAAGGACTCCCACAAAGGGAACCTCCACCGAGGATTTGGGGCAATCACAATTACAAGGAGTACCCTACTCCTCTCCTTACAAACACAACCTCTTCCTTGAGGCACACTCCAACAATCACAACCTCCTCCTTGAGGCAAATTCCAAATCAACAACAAACACCTCTCAACCCATACAAGGATCACCTCACAACTTGAGGGATACAACCCAAAGCACAAAGCAAGTAAAGATTGGGTTACAACTTGGTGGTCAACACAATCAACCACAAACAATCTCTTTTCCCACACAAATATCCTATAGATATAGATAGTAGATTTTTGCTCAAGTGTGGAGAAAACCAAGGAATTTGAAACCAGCAACTCAAAGAAAATCTTTGGGAAATAAATGAAATCAAGATAGAGAAGTTCAAACAAAAGCTTTTCCCAAAATCTCTTTTCTTTGGTTTTTCAAACCCTAACAAAAACACCAAAAAGATTGTTCAATATGAATCCAAAAACCTATTTTGATTGCAGCAAAAACACCAGAGAGAATGAAAATATTAGCCCAAAAAATCTTGAAGAAAAACTCTCTCAAATAGGGTATTTATAGGCAATTTAGAAAACTAGCCGTTTAATAGAACTTTTGCCAGAATTGCCCTGCCGGTCGACCGCCCGGTCGACCGCCCAACGGTCAAATTTTGAACCGTTGTGACCGCCGGTCGACCGAAAAATCCTGAGAGTAAACAGCTCTCCGTCGGTCGACCGTTCGGTCGACCGGCCCATTGGGCTGCAGACGTGCACAGGTCTGTGCACGTCGGTCGACCATGGGGTCGACCGGTCCCTGGTGCAGTCGACCGCTCGGTCGACCGACAAGACCTGTCAGCCTATAAATGGGTCAGAAAAACAGTGTAAAAATATTTCAATAAATCTTTTTAACTCTTGTAAAAATCCCCAAAAATAGTTTTAACATATTGCATTGATATATCAACTTGTGACAAAAGTTTTAACTCAAATATCAAGCAATTAAAGCTATTTTTGTATCTTATCATTTTTGCCAAAAACCAAAACTTGTATTTTCTAAAACTTATCATTTTTGCCAAAAACCAAAACTTGTATTTTCTAAAACTTGGAATCTTGAATAGAAAATACATTTTGTCTAAAACTCATCCAAATTCAAAAAGTATGAAACACATGAATATCATGTTGAAATATCAAGTTTAAGTATCATGATTAAATATCATATTTTTGTATTTGATTCCAAAATATGTTTTGTTAGAATTACCAAAACATAAAACACATGAAATAGAATATCAAACTAAGTTTCTTTAAATAGTTGAAGCATGCATGTATATAGAACAAATCCAATATACATTAAACCAAGTAAACTTATTTTGATATAAACTCTATTCATGAAAATCAAGATCGGTTAAACCTAAAACCAAAAACCAATATTCAAAACATGAAACGTGTGTGTTGTGAACTTGAGCTTATCATACTATTCTAATCTTTATAATTAGGATCTAAACACAAAACTTAACTATGGATACCTAAGTCTTCTTGTAGAGTGCAATCTCCAAGTCGACTCGATCCAAAACTCCTTGATTCACCGAGCAAGTGCTATATATGATCTTTGACGCTCGGGCTCTTGAATCAACATGTGAAAGATGTGTGGAAGCTTTCACCAACTAATATCTTGTTAAATATCTGAAACTTAAACATTGCAAGATTATTAGTACACATAACTACATGAGTTAATCATCATCAAAACTAGAGTGGGAGCCCTTTGGGCCAACAATCTCCCCCTTTTTGATGATGACAAAACTCATGGAGTTATATATGCATGGATTAAAGTTAAGCTTCAAAGAAGCTCCCCCTTAACTCATGCATAGGGATAAACAATAAACATATTCAATGAACATTAAATCATGGGAATGCATAGTCATGCATTAATCAATAAAACTCATGCTCTAAACATGCTTTTACAAATAAAACAAATAGCTCTTGACACCAAATAAAACAAATAGCTCTTGACACCAAATGAAACAAGTAGTTCTCTGATACCAATTAAATTAAACTAAAAACAAAACATAAAACATGCAAAACATGCATATTAAACTCAAAATCTCTCCCCCTTTTTGTCAATCATCAACAAAGGGGCAAAAACAATCATAATAGAAACAAGTTCTTCTCCCCCTTTTTGTTAGACACAATGAACCAAAAAGGAGTGATACCAATTGAAAAGTAAAATTGCGATATGACAATACTAAACAAGGCATTAAAACAAATCAACATTATCAAAAGGTAGAAATGTAAAGTAAGCTTGCTACCAATTGAAAGTAAACACATTGAAAAATTAAAACATATACCAATTTTTGTGTAAACAAATGCATCTTGATACCAATAGAAGATATTTTTCATAATAAGCATATGATACCAATTACTTTAATATCATAAAGTTAGGGAGTGGGAAACAAAAACAATGGTAAACCAAATACCAATTGAAATATAAAATACGAGTTTTTCTCCCTCTTTATGAAATACCAAAAGAAAATATGCATAGGCTTGAAATAAGATACCAATTGAAAATTAAATCAATTGAAACATGATATTAAAAAAAATTCAAGCTTAGCAACCTTAAAATTATGATAAAGCTTGTATATGGATACCAATTAAAAAACTCAAGCTTAACATAGCCAAAATTTGTGCTTTAAGATATAGGGATATAATAAGCACAAATAAATCATCTATATATGTATGTAAGAAATAGATACCAATTGAAAATTGATACTATATGAAGTGTAAGCATACATATATAAAACAAAACATATATGAGTATACAAAAGGATGTCAAGATTGATACCAATTGAAAGAATTCAATGATACCAATTGAAACAAAATAAGGTCAAGTGTATAACTCATATTCACTACCACCCAACCAAGATAAGTTTTAAAAGATTTACAAGATGAAACATACTTAATCATGGTCTCCCATCCAACCGCCCATTGATGGTAGGGGTTTTCAAAAATAGATTTGAAATCAAGGTTTGTTTGAAAATCACTACCAAAATGAAGAATATCACAACTAGTTAAATGAAAATTAGTTAACTAGTACGAGATCCTTCAAGCAAGGAATAACACAAAAAAATTTTCATGAAGCATGAAAATCACATGATCACTAAACACTCAAAAATCTATATAGCACAATTTATACTCATGAAAACTAAGTCATGAGAAAACATCAAATAGGGTGAGTGTACAAGTGTTGTGAGAAACATATCATCATGAAAATGGACAATCAAGCTCAATATAGAAATCATCAAATATGAGACATAAGTGAAACGTGAAATTAATTGAAATCATCATAAATCATGAGAATCACTATCAAACATGGAAATCATCACAATGATTTAAACTTCAAGGTATATGTATGTCATGTACAAACTAAGGTATACATACATATCCCAAACATGAAGAGTCCACAACAGTATATGCATGAAGGCACGTGGCTTAAGGATGTATATGTATAAATGATAGTTTGGACAAAATAGACATATACATGAAGTCAACCAAATAATGTGAATACAAGTCAAATGCAAGAATCATCAAAACTAGATTATACTAGTACATCAAATGAATACAAATGAGCGTTCAAGCACAAACATATATAAAGGTCTATTTGTAGCTCACTAGTTGTACAAGTATAAATCCTAGTCTTAATGAAAACTAACATTCAAGCAAGTAATCAAATCATGAGGCATAAAACGGGTCAAAAATCAACATGATCAATAATCAAAAGTACGAAGTATTAATGACCTTTTTTTTTAAATAAGATGGATGTATGATGCATCGATCTCTCAAAACAAGACTAAGAGCCGTATACCCCGTGAAGGGTTCTGAACTCCTTCCTCCCAATTCCCCTTGAATGGGTTAGAGGTGCGCAATGCAACCTTGTTGTATGAGAATTGATCGAACAACGAATGAATAATATGCAAATGACAAAATGCACATAAGATATATCTCAAACATCCATAATATCATTATGCTAAAGAGTCATGAAATACACAATAGTTAAACATCAAAACATGTGGCAAAAATAAAGATCATAAAACACATCAATGTTAATAGACTATTATAATGCAAGATAATCATCTAAACATGAATCATCAAAACAAAAATCATGGAATCATAAGATCATTATGCATATGCATGTGCATTAGATCTAGGGCATACATGTTAGTTTAAACAAGAAGTGAACACAAAATATAGATCCATATGAGACATGGGTGCTCAAGTAACTAAACATGTATATCTCAAGTCTAATGAACAAGGCATAATCATAATGAACAACAAAACACAACATGCCATAAATGAATGATCCAATAAGCATGTAAAACATAAGAGGAGTTAGAGAATGTTACCAAAACCAATATGAGGTGCATCTCTAGTACTCCAAAACATGGTGGTCCTCTCCACCTAATCTCCTTGAGAGTGAAGCATCCAAAAGGTTCTCATTTAAGCTCGGAACGCATCCACCTCAAGGCACCAATACTCTCATGTGATGCGAGAGCTCCCACCTACATCAAAAAGCATAGAGGTGGTTTTTGGTACCCATTTTCTAGTGGGTCCACGGGGGTTAGTTTCTTTTCTTACCCAAACAAAATTAGTTGCTAAATTTTCATGATAAATGCGATCATAACAAAATCTAGCAAGGTGGCCTTTTCGAGCACAATGTGTACATGTGTACACGTGAGCATACATATGATGATGGTGATCATGAGAAGCATGTGTATGCCTAGAAGGGTGTGCATGCAAAGTTGAAACTTGTTTCTTGCGAACCAAGGTTTCCAAGCGTGAGTGATTCATGGCACAATGGCTCAAAGTGGAGCCCAAACAATCAACACTTTTCTTCAAATCAATTATGTGATTTTCAATGCTAGAAGATAAAGTGGAGCATGCAATAGGTGTGCTAGAACATGAAGCAACATTAACATGGCAAACATCAATCTCTTTTTGCAAAGATTTATTTTTAATCAAAACCAAATCCAATTCTTTAGTAATTAAATCAATTTCATTTTTCAAAGTGAGGTTTTCTTTAAAAACAAAATCCAATTTTGAAGATAAAACCTCATTGTTCTTCAAAATATCATCACAAGTGTTTTTGCCATTTAAAACATCAATTTCTTTTAAAGCAATGTCTAGTTGAGATCTTAGTGAGTCACATTCACTAGTAATCTCTTCCTTCTCTTGCAAAACCAATTCAAAATTAGAACACAAATCCTTTAATTCATTTTTCAAAACAAGATTATCCTCTTTTAATAAATCATGTTTTTCTAACAAATTTTCAAGCTTTTGAGCAAGTTCCATATTTAAAGTTTGAACTTCAAAACATCCATGACAATAGGAACTAGAGCTATCATCTATTTGAGAATCCGATTGTACCTTATGGGAGTCATTCCCATATGCCATAAAGCAAGGCTCTTCGGATACATCTCTCCTAGATCTCCTCATCTTGTTGATAATCACGGGTAGCTCGGGAGACGTCAAAATGCTCCAAACTGCAAAAGCCGAGTCATATCGATCAAAAACATGTAATAGATGTTCATTAAGAGATGCTCTAAGTGCCCTAAGTGCAAGTGCATTGGCCTTCTTATGCTTGCTACTATTTGGGAGGGTTTCTATAGTGATGGCTTGATAAGCTAGATGTTCTAGGCTTTTTATATACCTAATCATGTCAACCTTCCAAGAATCAAGTTTAAAATGGTCAAACATAGGAGGGCTAGCCATGAGAGCAAACTAGTATGAGTGTAAAATTAAATGCAAATGAGGATTAGCAAGCCAAGATCACTCCTAGGTGGTTAAACCTAAATATCAAGAGCACTAGCTCTGATACCAATTGAAATCACCTAGAGGGGGGGTGAATAGGTGATATAGCTAATCTATGAACTAAATGCGGAATTAAATAACTTAATGCAAATTACACTCAAGTGCAATCAACAAGTGATGCACACAACCAAGCCAAGCAAAAATGAATGAGCAATATAAATAGATGCAAGGCACAAAGTAAAGAGAGAGTTAGAGAGAGAGCCAATGGATCAAGCACAAACAACAAGATATGTTCCGAGGTTCGAGCACCTAGCTCTACATCCCCGCCTTCGACACACGAAGGATTTCCAATCCACTAGCTTGTCCACAAAGGACTCCCACAAAGGGAACCTCCACCGTGGATTTGGGGCAATCACAATTACAAGGAGTACCCTACTCCTCTCCTTACAAACACTACCTCTTCCTTGAGGCACACTCCAACAATCACAACCTCCTCCTTGAGGCAAATTTCAAATCAACAACAAACACCTCTCAACCAATACAAGGATCACCTCATAACTTGAGGGATACAACCCAAAGCACAAAGCAAGTAAAGATTGGGTTACAACTTGGTGGTCAACACAATCAACCACAAATAATCTCTTTTCCCACACAAATATCCTATAGATATAGATAGTAGATTTTTGCTCAAGTGTGGAGAAAACCAAGGAATTTAAAACCAGCAACTCAAAGAAAATCTTTGGGAAATAAATGAAATCAAGATAGAGAAGTTCAAACAAAAGCTTTTCCCAAAATCCCTTTTCTTTGGTTTTTCAAACCCTAACAAAAACACCAAAAAGATTGTTCAATATAAATCCAAAAACCTATTTTGATTGCAGCAAAAACACCAGAGAGAATTAAAATATTAGCCCAAAAAATCTTGGAGAAAAACTCTCTCAAATAGGGTATTTATAGGCAATTTAGAAAACTAGCCGTTTAACAGAACTTTTGCCAGAATTGCCCTGCCGGTCGACCGCCCGGTCGACCGCCCAACGGTCAAATTTTGAACCGTTGTGGCTACCGGTCGACCGCCCGGTCGACCGAAAAATCCTGAGAGCAAACAGCTCTCCGTCGGTCGACCGTTCGGTCGACCGGCCCATTGGGCTGCAGACGTGCACAGGTCTGTGCACGTCAGTCGACCGTGGGGTCGACCGGTCCCTGGTGCGGTCGACCGCTCGGTCGACCGACAAGACCTGTCAGCCTATAAATGGGTCAGAAAAACAGTGTAAAAATATTTCAATAAATCTTTTTAACTCTTGTAAAAATCCCCAAAAATAGTTTTAACATATTGCATTGATATATAAACTTGTGACAAAAGTTTTAACTCAAATATCAAGCAATTAAAGCTATTTTTGTATCTTATCATTTTTACCAAAAACCAAAACTTGTATTTTCTAAAACTTATCATTTTTGCCAAAAACCAAAACTTGTATTTTCTAAAACTTGGAATCTTGAATAGAAAATACTTTTTGTCTAAAACTCATCCAAATACAAAAAGTATGAAACACATGAATATCATGTTGAAATATCAAGTTTAAGTATCATGATTAAATATCATATTTTTGTATTTGATTCCAAAATATGTTTTGTTAGAATTACCAAAACATAAAACACATGAAATAGAATATCAAACTAAGTTTCTTTAAATAGTTGAAGCATGCATGTATATAGAACAAATCCAATATACATTAAACCAAGTAAACTTATTTTGATATAAACTCTATTCATGAAAACCAAGATCGGTTAAACTAAAACCAAAAACCAATATTCAAAACATGAAACGTGTGTGTTGTGAACTTGAGCTTATCATACTATTCTAATCTTTACAATTAGGATCTAAACACAAAACTTAACTATGGATACCTAAGTCTTCTTGTAGAGCGCAATCTCCAAGTCGACTCGATCCAAAACTCCTTGATTCACCGAGCAAGTGCTATATATGATCTTTGACGCTCGGGCTCTTGAATCAACATGTGAAAGATGTGTGGAAGCTTTCACCAACTAATATCTTGTTAAATATCTGAAACTTAAACATTGCAAGATTATTAGTACACATAACTACATGAGTTAATCATCATCAAAACTAGAGTGGAAGCCCTTTGGGCCAACAAGCGCGTGGTTCTATTGACTCGACACCGAATCGTCTTTTGATGCATGGACAGTGCATTCAATGCAGCGTGAAGTTCGCACGCCAAAAAGAAGGCGTCCCGTCGGCTCCACGGGACACGTGGCATTGCACTCATGGCATGGCACGGATTCGCGCCCAACGGTCGCGCCTCTTCAATGGACGTATCCTTTCAGCACGGCCATAGTTGCATCCAAAAAGTTGCGTCTTTACTCCAAAATATGCGTTTCTCTGAAGTTCGCATCCTTCCAATCCGGCCAAGAATCGCGTCTGCCTTATGGAATAATGGTCGCGTTTCCATTCTAAAAGATGCACCTTATGAAAGTCGCGTCTTTAAAGCAGTACTATCCCTGCGACCAAAAGAACTGGCGATCAGTCCCTGCCTCTACAAAGCAGTTCAATAGTACACTGGCACAAACAGACGACCGTTCACTCCTGGCTTAAAGTGCACCCACGACAGACTTAAAGCAATCGGGGAGGTTTAGACTGTGTATCTAAACACTTAACACGATCAACTTTGGTGGCTTCAAAGAGTTCCACAGTACACTCACGAAGACCATACTCTAGATAAGATCAAACACGGAGCATTAACAGTCCAGTCATAAGGGTGAGCTCAGCTAGAGTCCAAAGTATTTCGAAATCCATCCCAGTTAACCGCGGAATGTTGAAAACTTTGGAGGGGGTTCTGTAGGCTGTCTAAAAATCACTGAACGACATGCCATTGCAAAGCAGAGTTCCATGTTCTAGACACATGGATAACATGGCTAGCATCTCGGCATCAAGGCGCGAGGGTCCAAGCCCGCGTCTCAGCACCAAGGCGCGAGGGTCCAAGCCCGCGTCTCAGCACCAAGGCGCGAGAGTCCAAGCCCGCGTCTTAGCACCAAGGCGCGAGGGTCCAAGCCTGCGTCTTAGCACCAAGGCGCGAGGGTCCGAACTCACGTTTCAGTCCCAAGGCGCGAGGGACCAAACCCGCGTCCCAACACCAAGGCGCGAGGGTCGATGCCCGCGTCTCAGCACCAAGGCGAGAGGGTCCAAACCCGCGCCTCAGTTATAACTTCCCTGGTTATGGGGCCAGTCACCGCCCACATATCGAGGAAGTTAGACCCCATTATGGAGTGTTTTTAGGGGGCACGTTCACCCCTGAAACCTCTATAAATAGCACAGTCGCTATGAAGAAAGGGGTAGATCAGATCATAGAGGGTCAGATAGACATACAGAGAGTTCAACTCCTCAGCTAACTTGCTGCGTACAAGTTGCTCTTTGCCTACCATCTCTTCAAGGGTTTTGGTCGACAGAGCTGTGTTACTCCATCTACCCTCCGAAGAGAGGATCCCCTGAAAGTCTCGACGTTCACCTGGTCAATGGAGAACAAGATTCACTCTCCATCGCCACCCGAAGAACCCAGCATTAAACAAAGGGGAGATTCAAGACTCAACATCTCCCCTCCCTTGTAACCAGAGTATTAGTGTCCGTTGTAATTTTTCAATTGATTCAAGGAAATTTTACTTCGACCAACTCATTCTCCCTTTATTCCAGCACGTACAGAAGGTGAAGGAGATTACAATGGAAGAGAAAGGAGGTATCTTTACATAGAGTGTCACTCTCTATTACATCAATCCCTTGCTTTCTCTCTCTACGTATCACTCAGCCCTACTACAATGATCTAAGAAAAAGAAATAAAAATACAAGAAATGAAGAACACTCACCTACACTACACTAAAATCTGCACCGACTCCTAAAAACGAAGACTGCTTGCGTTTTGTCTCTCTGCAGGGCTATATATAGGCATCAGAAGAATCCAGAAGACGAGACGGGGCCACGCGTCGAAAATCGATGCGTGGCTCCACTAGAATACCGCAGATTGTCCGGAGCCGCGACAATACTAGGGACTTAGGTCCCTGGTTTTAGTCCACGGGTCCATCTGCCTTCTAGCTACTTCCAGGTATATTCTGTTTCGGGTATTTTCGACCGCAGATCCGTCTGATGTGCACAAGAGGCTAGATTCGATGTATCTTCAAGATGATCCTTTTCTTGGCCTCCAAATAATGCGGATTTAATTACCCTTAATTGGGTTTAATTAAGCTCTTATTCCATCTTTGCCCTTGGACTTTGGATCTACCTGCAATTAAGACCAAAACACGGTTCAGACCGATAATTTATTCATAAATCTGTGAGAGAATGCGATATAATAGTGCAGAAATGTAGACTAATCACCCTGCAAGCGTGCACTCGTAATGCACATGTCCTCAAATAGCTCAATTTTGTTTACTCCAGAGATGCAGGGAAGAACTGAAGAATTTAAGAAAATTTCTGAAGTGGAAGAAGATGGTTGAGTTCTTGAGACCTTTCTCAGTTTTTCTTTTTTTTTCTTTCAAATTGGCAGTCATTAATTAGATTAATTATTGTGGTTTGTTGCTCCTTACTCAAATTTTGACTTGCATTGTTGTTGCTAAACATCAAATCAAATTTAATAATTAGTTTGCTTCTCTGCCAATCACTTGTTGGTCCATTATGATTGATATATCGGTTAAACTTCAAATTTAAATTTTGAGGGAATTGTTTGCTTTCTCTATGCTATGCTGATCATTTGTTTAATTAATTGCAGGTGATTCATTTCTGTATGAGGGCATTGAGAACAACAAGTACTTCTTCATTTCTCGGTATCCTACCAAGGAGAACTCTCAGAGGGCTCACCGAACTGCTGGTTGCAGTGTCTGGCTGGGCTGCGGTAAGGACAAACACATAAAGGTCGGGTCTCGGCTCATCGGGCACAAGACGCAACTCAACTTTGTGATGTTGGAAAAAAATGTACGAAATACTGCTATGCTATTTAACATAAACTTTTAAGAAGGACGGAACTTCTCTATTTTGATCGAGGCGTGCGGAGCACTGTCCTTCAGAGTAGGTCACTCCCCTCTGAGAGAGCATCTCGGTGCAGCATGTTAATGGCAGCCTATTCTCTAGGATTTAATGATCGCTGGCCCTGCAAGCGTGCACTCACGCAGGATAGGCCCTCGAACAGCTCGGTATTATTTCCTCCAGAGATGCAGGGAAGAACTGAAGAGTTTAAGAAAATTTCTGAAGAGGAAGAAGATGGTTGAGTTGTTAAGACCATTTCTTAGTTTTTTCCTTAGTTTTTTTCAAATTGGTTGTCATTAATTAGTTTAATTATTATGGTTTGCTTCTTCTTGCTCAAATTTTGACTTGCATTGCTATAGATAAACATCAAATGATGATTATTAATTAGTTTGTTTCTTTGCGAGTCACTTGTTGATCCATTATGATTAATATATTAAAGTCGGTTAAACTTCAAATTTAAATTTTAAGAGAATTGTTTGCTTTCACTATGTCGTACTGATCATTTGTTTGATGGATTGTAGGTGATTCATTTCTGCACCAGGGCATTGAGAACAACATGTACTTCTTCACTCCTCAGTATCCCACCAAGGAGAACTTTCAGAGGGTCGCCGAACTACTGGCAGTGGTGTCTGGCCGGGCTGCGACAAGGTCAAGCATATAAAGGTCGGGTCTCGGCTCATCGGGCACAAGACGCAACTTACCTTTGTGATGTTGGAAAAATGTACGAAATATTGCTAAACTATTTAACATATACTCTCAAGAAGGAAGGAACTTCTCGATTTTGATCGAGGCGTGCGGAGCACTGTCCTTCAGAGTAGATCACGCTCCTCGGAGAGAGTATCTCCGTGTGACAGGTTTATGGTAGCCTACCCTCCAAGATTCAATGATCGCTGGCCTTGCAAGCATGAACTCGCACTACACAGGCCCTCGAACAACTCGATTTTGTTTCCTCCAGAGATGCAGGGAAGAACTGAAGGGTTTAAGAAAATTTCTAAAGAGGAAGAAGATGGTTGAGTTCTTGATACCTTTCCTTAGTTTTTTTTTTGTTTTTTTTTTCAAATTGGTTGTCATTAATTAGTTTAATTATTGTGGTTTGCTTCCTGTTACTCAAATTTGGCATGCATTATTTTTGCTAAACATCAAATCAAGTCTATTGATTAGTTTATTTCTCTGCCAATCACTTGTTGATCCATTATGATTGACATATTGAAGTCAGTTAAACTTCAAATTTAAATTTTGAGGGAATTATTTGCCTCTCTATGCTGTGCTGATCATTTGTTTGATGGATTACCAGTGATTCATTTCTGAATCAGGGCATTGAGAACAACATGTTCTTCTTCACTCCCTGGTATCCCACCAAAGAGAACTCTCAGAGGCTCACCGAACTGCTGGTTGCGGTGTTTGGCTGGGCTGCAGCAAGGACAAGCACATATAGGTCGGGTCTCGGCTCATCAGGCACTAGACGCAACTCACCTTTGTGATGTTCAAAAAAATGTATTAAATACAGCTAAGCTATTTAACATAAACTTTCAAGAAGGAAGGAACTTATCTATTTTGATCGAGTCGTGCGGAGCACTGTCCTTCAGAGTTGATCGCGCCCTTTTGAGAGAGTTTCTCGGTGCAGCAGGTTGATACCAGCCTACCCTCCAGGATCCAACGATCGCTGGCCCTGAAAGCGTGCACTCGCGCTACACAAGCCCTCGAGCAGCTTAGTTTTATTTCCTCCAGAGATGCAGGGAAGAACTGAAGAGTTTAAGAAAATTTCTGAAGAGGAAGAAGATGGTTGAGTTCTTGGGACCTTTTCTTAGCTTTTCTTTGTTTTTTTTTTGTTGTCATTAATTAGTTTAATTATTATGGTTTGCTTCTTCTTGCTCAAATTTTAACTTGCATTTTTGTTATTAAAAATCAAATGAAGCTTATTAATTAGTTTGCTTCTCTGCCAGTCACTTGTTAATCCATTATGATTGATATATTAAAGTCGATTAAACTTCAAATTTAAATTTTGAGGGAATTGTTTGCTTTCGCTATGCTGTGCTGATCATTTTTTTGATGGATTGTAGGTTATTCATTTTTTTACCAGGGCATTGAAAACAACATGTACTTCTTCACTTCTCGGTGTCCCACAAGGTGAACTCTCAGAGGACTCGTCAAACTGCTGGCTGTGGTGTCTGGGGGCTGCGACAAGGGCAAGCACATAAAGATCGGGTCTCGGCTCACCGGGCACAAGACGCAACTCACCTTTGTGATGTTGGAAAAAAGTACAAAATACTGCTCAGCTATTTAACATAAACTTTCAAGAAGGAAGGAACTTCTCTATCTTGATCGAGGCGTGCGGAGCATTGTCCTTCAGAGTAGATTACGCCCCTCTGAGAGAGTATCTCGGTGCGGTAGGTTGAGGGCAGCTACCCTCTAGGATTCAATGATCATTGGCCATGCAAGCATGAGCTCGTGCTGCACAGGATCTCGAATGCTCAATTTTGTTTCCTCTAGAGATACAGGGAAGAACTGAAGAGTTTAAGAAATTTTCTGAAGAGGAAGAAGATGGTTGAGTTCTTGAGACCTTTTCTTAGTTTTTCTTTATTTTTTTCAAATTGGTTCTCATTAATAAGTTTAATTATTATGGTTTGCTTCTCCTTACTCCAATTTTGACGTGCATTGTTGTTGCTAAACATCAAATCATGTTTATTAATTAGTTTGCTTCTCTGCAATCACTTGTTAATCCATTATGATTTATATATTGAAGTCAGTTAACCTTCAAATTTAAATTTTGAGGGAATTGTTTGCTTTCGCTATGCTGTGCTGATCATTTGTTTGATGGATTGTCGGTGATTCACTTCTGTACTAGGGCATTTAGAACAACATGTACTTCTTCACTCTTTGCATTCCACCAAAGAGAACTCTCAGAGGGCTCGCCGAACTGCTGGTTGCGGTGTCTGGCTGGGCTGCGACAAGGAAAAGCACATATAGGTCGGGTCTGGCTCATCGGGCACAAGATGCAACCCACCTTTGTGATGTTGGAAAAAAAAATGTACGAAATATAGCTAAGCTATTTAACATAAACTTTCAAGAAGGAAGGAACTTCTCTATTTTGATCGAGCCATGCGGAGCACTATCCTTCAGAGTTGATCGCACCCCTCTGAGGGGGTTTCTCAGTGCAGTAGGTTGTTAGCGGCCTACCCTCCAGGATTCAACGATCGCTGACCCTGCAGGCGTGCACTCGCGCTACACAGGCCCTCGAGCAGCTTAGTTTTGTTTCCTCCAGAGATGCAGGGAAGAACTGAAGAGTTTAAGAAAATTTCTGAAGAGGAAGAAGATTGTTGAGTTCTTATGACCTTTTCTTAGTTTTTCTTTGTTTTTTTTCAAATTGGTTGTCATTAATTAGTTTAATTATTATGGTTTGCTTCTTCTTGCTCAAATTTTGACTTGCATTGTGTTGTTAAACATCAAATGAAGCTTATTAATTAGTTTTCTTCTCTGCTAGTCACTTGTTGATCCATTATGATTGATTTATTAAAGTCGGTTAAACTTCAAATTTAAATTTTGAGGGAATTGTTTGCTTTCGCTATGCCATGCTGATCATTTATTTGATGGATTGCAGGTGATTCATTCCTGTACCAGTGTATTGAGAACAACATATACTTTTCACCTCCTTGTATCCCACCAAGGAGAACTCTTAGAGGGCTCGCTGAACTACTGGATGTGGTGTCTGGCTGAGCTGTGACAAGGACAAGCACATAAAGGTCGAGTCTCGGCTCATCAGGCAAAAGACGCAACTCACCTTTGTGATTTTGGAAAAAAAAGTACGAAATACTGCTAAGCTATTTAACATAAACTTTCAAGAAGGAAGGAACTTCTCTATCTTGATCGAGGTGTGCGGAGCATTGTCCTTCAGAGTAGATCGCACCCCTCTGAGAGAGTATCTTGGTGCGGCCGGTTGAGGGCAGCCTACCCTCCAGGATTCAATGATCGCTAACCCTACAAGCGTGAACTCGCGATGCACAAGCCCTTAAACAGCTCGGTTTTCTTTCCTCCAGAGATGTAGGAAAGAACTAAAGAGTTTAAGAAATTTTCTGAAGAGGAAGATGATGATTGAGTTGTTGAGACCTTTTCTTAATTTTTTCTTTGTTTTTTTTTCAAATTGGTTGTCATTAGTTAGTTTAATTATTGTGGATTGCTTCTTCTTACTCAAATTTTGACTTGATTGTTGTTGTTAAACATCAAATCAAGTTTATTAATTAGTTTGCTTCTCTGTCAATCACTTGTTGATCCATTATGATTGATATATTGAAGTCGGTTAAACTTTAAATTTAAATTTTGAGGTAATTGTTTGCTTTCTCTATGCTATGCTGATCATTTGTTTGATGGATTGTAGGTACCAGGGCATTGAGAACAACATGTACTTCTTTACTCTTTGGTATCCCACCAAGGAGATGTTGGCCCAAGGGTACAATCACCTGGTTTTAGAGTTTTGATGATTACAAAACATATATAGTTATTTGTACTAATCTTGTTTAAGTGTTTAAGATTGTTTCAGGGTTCTTAGAATTCAAGATGTTTTCTTCCCTAAAGGAAGGTGGTGTTGACTCATGTGGACTCAATTCGATATCATCAATTCAAGTTATTCAACGATGCATTTGAAAAAGCCCTAATTGAAGATCTTGCAGTCTCCTAGAACCATTGTAAGAATTAGCATGTTAAAGAGATAGGAGATGATAGTTGTGCTCAAGAATACACACACACAAAATTACACTTTTCAAAAGACAAGTTTTTGGTTATGATGGTTTTTGGTGCATGGTTGATGAATATACATGTTCATAATTTTTCAAATTTTTATATCCAGCTTAAAACATGTATCTCATCACCTATAGCATGCTTCATAACCCTCAAAACTTTTTAAAATATTTCAAAAATACTTCAAATATTAAAAATCTGGTTTTTCTCTGTTTTAGGCCTTTACGGTTGACCATCCGGTCGACCGGACTTGTTTCAGGCCAGAACGGTCGACAGTCCAGTCAACTGGGCCTTTGGCCGTGAGTGTGCACGTCTGCCAATCGACCGGGATGGTCAACCGACAAACACTGTGGTCGACTGACCGGTCAAACGACTGACTGAACCCAACTCTCGAGTTTTGTCGGTCGACCGGCCCGGTCGAACGGCAGCTCTATTTTCTGTTTTAATATAGCCGGTCGACCGACAGCTCTATTTTCAGTTTTCATATAGCCAGCGGTCGACCGAAATTAACGGCTCTTTTGCCATCTGGCTTGTCAGTAGACCAGTCGGTCGACCAGCAGCTGTCCAGAATGCCCCAACGGCTATTTTCTAGATCTGTTTTGTTTTTTAGTGCCTCTAATGGATCTTTTGTGTTTCCAAGTGGCTAAACTCTCCCCTAATGACGTAGTATCAATTCTAAATGGTTTTTATTCATTCCCTATAAATAGAGGTCATTGGTCTTTAGTTTTCAACAAGAAAAACATCCAAGTTTCAAGTTTTCAAAAGAGAAGAAAAGTTTACTTGCTTTCATTTTCAAAGTTCTTTCAATTGCAAAAGTTTTTAGCTGGTTTACAAGTTTTTTTTACTTCTTTTCAACTGAAATTTTTCGCTCACATTACTTCTTAAGCCAAAAATCATACTCCACTCTATGGAAGTTGTAAGAGAGAGTTTGTGGTCATTTGATCACCAAGTGACTTGTATTCTATTGTGTTGAGATCCCTCTTATGCAAAGGTTGATTTGTGTAGTTAGGTACTCCAGTCTTGTGTAGACCATTTATAATCCCCTTGGGTGTATTGGTTCCTGTAAGAAAATTTCCTTTGTGGATTTAGTAAAAATCCTTCATAGTGGTGAAGACGGGGATGTAGAGCAGTGACTCGAACCTCGAAACAAATTACTTGTGTTTGCGATTGATTTCCTTTGTGTTCTCTATTGCTTTACATTTCATACTTATGATACTATTTGTTTGCACTTCATTATTGCACTCATTTCATTTCCTTGCATTTTTCGGTCTTTACGCATGTCAACAAGAAAGCAATTATGCACCTCAACTCATAATCTAGAGGAATCAAAGAGGAGAAGTTCTAGAGCCCTTCACGAGGAATTCAGTTTTAATTTCTTGGTTTGAGTGACCGTTTTGCATCATTCATACTTACTTATTTAAAAAGATCATTAAATTAGCATTAACACCTATTCACCCCCTCCAAGTGTTTTTCAGGAGAACTCTCAGAGGGCTCGCTGAACTGCTGGCTGCGGTGTCTAGCTAGGCTGCGACAAGGACAAGCAACACAAGGTCGGGTCACGGCTCATCAGGCACAAGACACAACTCACCTTTGTGATGTCAGAAAAAATGAACGAATTGCTGCTAGGCTAAAATTTGAAAAGCAACTTCTCTATTTTGATCGAGGCGTGCGGAGCACTATCCTTAAGAATAGATCGAGCCCCTCTGAGAGAGTAACTCAGTGCAGTAGATTGATGGTGACCTACCTTCCAGGATTCAACCATCCCTAGCCTTACAGGCGTGCACTCGTAATGCACAGGCCCTCGAACAGCTTGGTTTTGTTTCCTCAAGAGATGCAT
Source organism: Agave tequilana (assembly GCA_038442645.1). Taxonomy (NCBI): domain Eukaryota; kingdom Viridiplantae; phylum Streptophyta; class Magnoliopsida; order Asparagales; family Asparagaceae; genus Agave; species Agave tequilana. The sequence goes on along the minus strand of JAVJIF010012108.1, from coordinate 65,837 downwards.
GGAAGAACTGAAGAGTTAAGAAAATTTCTGAAGAGGAAGAAGATAGTTGAGTTGTTGAGACCTTTTCTTAGTTTTTTCTTCAAAATAGTTGTCATTAATTAGATTAATTATTGTGGCTTGCTTCTCCTTGCTCAAATTTTGACTTGCATCATTGTTGCAAAACATCAAATCAAGTTTATTAATTAGTTTGCTTCTCTGCCAATCACTAGTTGATCCATTATGATTAATATATTGAAGTCAGTTAAACTTCAAATTTAAATTTTAAGGTAATTGTTTGCTTTCTCTATGATATGCTGATCATTTGTTTTATAGATTACAGGTGATTCATTTCTGTACCAGGGCATTGGGAACAACATGTACTTCTTCACCCCCCGATATCCAACTAAGAAGAACTCTCTGAGGGCTCACCGAACTGCTGGTTGTGGTGTCTGGCTGGGCTGTAGCAAGGACAAGCACATAAAGGTCGGGTCTCGGCTCATCGGGCACAAGACGCAACTCACCTTTGTGATGTTGGAAAAAATGTACTAAATATTGTTAAGATATTTAACATAAACTTTCGAGAAGGAAGAAACTTCTCTATTTTGATCGAGACATGCAGAGCATTGTCCTTCAGAGTTGATCGCGCCCCTCTGAGAGAGTATCTCGGTGCAGCATGTTGATGGTGGCCTACCCTCTAGGATTAAACGATCGATGGCCCTGCAAGCGTGCACTCGCGCTACATAGACCCTCGAATAGCTTGGCTTTGTTTCCTCCAGAGATGTAGGAAAGAACTGAAGAGTTTAAGAAAATTTCTGAAGAGGAAGAAGATGGTTGAGTTGTTGAGACCTTCTCTTAGTTTTTCCTTTGTTTTTTTTTCAAATTGGTTGTCATTAATTAGTTTAATTATTGTGGTTTGCTTCTTCTTCCCTAAATTTTGACTTACGTTATTATTGTTAAACATCAAATCAAGCTTATTAATTAGTTTGCTTCTCTGCCAATCACTTGTTAATCTATTATGATTGATATATTTAAGTCGATTAAACTTCAAATTTAAATTTTAATAGAATTGTTTGCTTTCTCTATGCCGTGCTGATTATTTTTTTGATGGATTGCTGGTGATTCATTTCTCTACTAGGGCATTGAGAACAACATGCACTTCTTTACTCCACAGTATCCCACCAAGGAGAACTCTCAGAGGGCTCGCCAAACTACTTGCTGCGTTGTCTGGCTGGGCTACGGCAATGGCAAGCACATCAAGGTCGGGTATCAGCTCATCAGGCTCAAGACGCAACTTACCTTGGTAATGTTGGAAAAAAATGTACGAATTATTGCTTAGTTATTTAAATTAAACTTTCAGGAATGAATTTTTATTTTTATCGGGACGTGTGGAGCACTGTTCTTAAGAGTAGATCGTGCCCCTCTGAGAGAGTATCTCAGTGCAGCAGGTTGCTTTAATAAAATAAACCAAAACTTGCATCAAAAGACGATTCGGTGTCGAGTCAATCGAACCACGCGCTTGTTGGCCCAAAGGGCTTCCACTCTAGTTTTGATGATGATAAACTCATGTAGTTATGTGTACTAATAATCTTGCAATGTTTAAGTTTCAGATATTTAACAAGATATTAGTTGGTGAAAGCTTCCACACATCTTTCACATGTTGATTCAAGAGCCCGAGCGTCAAAGATCATATATAGCACTTGCTCGGTGAATCAAGGAGTTTTGGATCGAGTCGACTTGGAGATTGCGCTCTACAAGAAGACTTAGGTATCCATAGTTAAGTTTTGTGTTTAGATCCTAATTGTAAAGATTAGAATAGTATGATAAGCTCAAGTTCACAACACACACGTTTCATGTTTTGAATATTGGTTTTGGTTTTAGGTTTAACCGATCTTGGTTTTCATGAATAGAGTTTATATCAAAATAAGTTTACTTGGTTTAATGTATATTGGATTTGTTCTATATACATGCATGCTTCAACTATTTAAAGAAACTTAGTTTGATATTCTATTTCATGTGTTTTATGTTTTGGTAATTCTAACAAAACATATTTTGGAATCAAATACAAAAATATGATATTTAATCATGATACTTAAGCTTGATATTTCAACATGATATTCATGTGTTTCATACTTTTTGTATTTGGATGAGTTTTAGACAAAATGTATTTTCTATTCAAGATTCCAAGTTTTAGAAAATACAAGTTTTGGTTTTTGGCAAAAATGATAAGTTTTAGAAAATACAAGTTTTGGTTTTTGGTAAAAATGATAAGATACAAAAATAGCTTTAATTGCTTGATATTTGAGTTAAAACTTTTGTCACAAGTTTATATATCAATGCAATATGTTAAAACTATTTTTGGGGATTTTTACAAGAGTTAAAAAGATTTATTGAAATATTTTTACACTGTTTTTCTGACCCATTTATAGGCTGACAGGTCTTGTCGGTCGACCGAGCGGTCGACCGCACCAGGGACCGGTCGACCCCACGGTCGACTGACGTGCACAGAGCTGTGCACGTCTGCAGCCCAATAGGCCGATCGACCGAACGGTCGACCGACGGAGAGCTGTTTGCTCTCAGGATTTTTCGGTCGACCGGGCGGTCGACCGGTAGCCATAACGGTTCAAAATTTGACCGTTGGGCGGTCCACCGGGCGGTCGACCGGCAGGGCAATTCTGCCAAAAGTTCTGTTAAACGGCTAGTTTTTTAAATTGCCTATAAATACCCTATTTGAGAGAGCTTTTCTCCAAGATTTTTTGGGCAAATATTTTCATTCTCTCTGGTGTTTTTGCTGCAATCAAAATAGGTTTTTGGATTCATATTGAACAATCTTTTTGGTGTTTTTGTTAGGGTTTGAAAAACCAAAGAAAAGGGATTTTGGGAAAAGCTTTTGTTTGAACTTCTCTATCTTGATTTCATTTATTTCCCAAAGATTTTCTTTGAGTTGCTGGTTTCAAATTCCTTGGTTTTCTCCACACTTGAGCAAAAATCTACTATCTATATCTATAGGATATTTGTGTGGGAAAAGAGATTGTTTGTGGTTGATTGTGTTGACCACCAAGTTGTAACCCAATCTTTACTTGCTTTGTGCTTTGGGTTGTATCCCTCAAGTTGTGAGGTAATCCTTGTATTGGTTGAGAGGTGTTTGTTGTTGATTTGGAATTTGCCTCAAGGAGGAGGTTGTGATTGTTGGAGTGTGCCTCAAGGAAGAGGTTGTGTTTGTAAGGAGAGGAGTAGGGTACTCCTTGTAATTGTGATTGCCCAAATCCTCGGTGGAGGTTCCCTTTGTGGGAGTCCTTTGTGGACAAGCTAGTGGATTGGAAATCCTTCGTGTGTCGAAGGCGGGGATGTAGAGCTAGGTGCTCGAACCTCGGAACATATCTTGTTGTTTGCGCTTGATCCATTGGCTCTCTCTCTAACTCTCTCTTTACTTTGTGCCTTGCATCTATTTATATTGCTCATTCATTTTTGCTTGGCTTGGTTGTGTGCATCACTTGTTGATTGCACTTGAGTGTAATTTGCATTACGTTATTTAATTCCGCATTTAGTTCATAGATTAGCTATATCACCTATTCACCCCCCCTCTAGGTGATTTCAATTGGTATCAGAGCTAGTGCTCCTGATATTTAGGTTTAACCACCTAGGAGTGATCTTGGTTTGCTAATCCTCATTTGCATTTAATTTTACACTCATACTAGTTTGCTCTCATGGCTAGCCCTCCTATGTTTGACCATTTTAAACTTGATTCTTGGAAGGTTGACATGATTAGGCATATAAAAAGCCTAGGATATCTAGCTTATCAAGCCATCACTATAGAAACCCTCCCAAATAGTAGCAAGCATAAGAAGGCCAATGCACTTGCACTTAGGGCACTTAGAGCATCTCTTAATGAACATCTATTACATGTTTTTGATCGATATGACTCGGCTTTTGCAGTTTGGAGCATTTTGACGTCTCCCAAGCTACCCGTGATTATCAACAAGTTGAGGAGATTTAGGAGAGATGTATCCGAAGAGCCTTGCTTTATGGCATATGGGAATGACTCCCATAAGGTACAATCGGATTCTCAAATAGATGATAGCTCTAGTTCCTATTGTCATGGATGTTTTGAAGTTCAAACTTTAAATATGGAACTTGCTCAAAAGCTTGAAAATTTGTTAGAAAAACATGATTTATTAAAAGAGGATAATCTTGTTTTGAAAAATGAATTAAAGAATTTGTGTTCTAATTTTGAATTGGTTTTGTAAGAGATGGAAGAGATTACTAGTGAATGTGACTCACTAAGATCTCAACTAGACATTGCTTTAAAAGAAATTGATGTTTTAAAAGGCAAAAACACTTGTGATGATATTTTGAAGAACAATGAGGTTTTATCTTCAAAATTGGATTTTGTTTTTAAAGAAAACCTCACTTTGAAAAATGAAATTGATTTAATTACTAAAGAATTGGATTTGGTTTTGATTAAAAATAAATCTTTGCAAAAAGAGATTGATGTTTGCCATGTTAATGTTGCTTCATGTTCTAGCACACCTATTGCATGCTCCACTTTATCTTCTAGCATTGAAAATGACATAATTGATTTGAAGAAAAGTGTTGATTGTTTGGGCTCCACTTTGAGCCATTGTGCCATGAATCACTCACGCTTGGAAACCTTGGTTCGCAAGAAACAAGTTTCAACTTTGCATGCACACCCTTCTAGGCATACACATGCTTCTCATGATCACCATCATCATATGTATGCTCACGTGTACACATGTACACATTGTGGTCGAAAAGGCCACCTTGCTAGATTTTGTTATGATCGCATTTATTATGAAAATTTAGCAACTAATTTTGTTTGGGTAAGAAAAGAAACTAACCCCCGTGGACCCACTAGAAAATGGGTACCAAAAACCACCTCTATGCTTTTTGATGTAGGTGGGAGCTCTCGCATCACATGAGAGTATTGGTGCCTTGAGGTGGATGCGTTCCGAGCTTAAATGAGAACCTTTTGGATGCTTCACTCTCAAGGAGATTAGGTGGAGAGGACCACCATGTTTTGGAGTACTAGAGATGCACCTCATATTGGTTTTGGTAACATTCTCTAACTCCTCTTATGTTTTACATGCTTATTGGATCATTCATTTATGGCATGTTGTGTTTTGTTGTTCATTATGATTATGCCTTGTTCATTAGACTTGAGATATACATGTTTAGTTACTTGAGCACCCATGTCTCATATGGATCTATATTTTGTGTTCACTTCTTGTTTAAACTAACATGTATGCCCTAGATCTAATGCACATGCATATGCATAATGATCTTATGATTCCATGATTTTTGTTTTGATGATTCATGTTTAGATGATTATCTTGCATTATAATAGTCTATTAACATTGATGTGTTTTATGATCTTTATTTTTGCCACATGTTTTGATGTTTAACTATTGTGTATTTCATGACTCTTTAGCATAATGATATTATGGATGTTTGAGATATATCTTATGTGCATTTTGTCATTTGCATATTATTCATTCGTTGTTCGATCAATTCTCATACAACAAGGTTGCATTGCGCACCTCTAACCCATTCAAGGGGAATTGGGAGGAAGGAGTTCAGAACCCTTCACGGGGTATACGGTTCTTAGTCTTGTTTTGAGAGATCGATGCATCATACATCCATCTTATTAAAAAAAAAAAAGGTCATTAATACTTCGTACTTTTGATTATTGATCATGTTGATTTTTGACCCGTTTTATGCCTCATGATTGATTACTTGCTTGAATGTTAGTTTTCATTAAGACTAGGATTTATACTTGTACAACTAGTGAGCTACAAATAGACCTTTATATATGCTTGTGCTTGAACGCTCATTTGTATTCATTTGATGTACTAGTATAATCTAGTTTTGATGATTCTTGCATTTGACTTGTATTCACATTATTTGGTTGACTTCATGTATATGTCTATTTTGTCCAAACTATCATTTATACATATACATCCTTGAGCCACGTGCCTTCATGCATATACTGTTGTGGACTCTTCATGTTTGGGATATGTATGTATACCTTAGTTTGTACATGACATACATATACCTTGAAGTTTAAATCATTGTGATGATTTCCATGTTTGATAGTGATTCTCATGATTTATGATGATTTCAATTAATTTCACGTTTCACTTATGTCTCATATTTGATGATTTCTATATTGAGCTTGATTGTCCATTTTCATGATGATATGTTTCTCACAACACTTGTACACTCACCCTATTTGATGTTTTCTCATGACTTAGTTTTCATGAGTACAAATTGTGCTATATAGATTTTTGAGTGTTTAGTGATCATGTGATTTTCATGCTTCATGAAAATTTTTTTGTGTTATTTCTTGCTTGAAGGATCTCGTACTAGTTAACTAATTTTCATTTAACTAGTTGTGATATTCTTCATTTGGTAGTGATTTTCAAACAAACCTTGATTTCAAATCTATTTTTCAAAACCCCTACCATCAATGGGCGGTTGGATGGGAGACCATGATCAAGTATGTTTCATCTTGTAAATCTTTTAAAACTTATCTTGGTTGGATGGTAGTGAATATGAGTTATACACTTGACCTTATTTTGTTTCAATTGGTATCATTGAATTCTTTCAATTGGTATCAATCTTGACATCCTTTTGTATACTTATATATATATTGTTTTATATATGTATGCTTACACTTCATATAGTATCAATTTTCAATTGGTATCTATTTCTTACATACATATATAGATGATTTATTTGTGCTTATTATATCCCTATATCTTAAAGCACAAATTTTGGCTATGTTAAGCTTGAGTTTTTCAATTGGTATCCATATACAAGCTTTATCATAATTTTAAGGTTGCTAAGCTTGAATTTTTTTTTAATATCATGTTTCAATTGATTTAATTTTCAATTGGTATCTTATTTCAAGCCTATGCATATTTTCTTTTGGTATTTCATAAAGAGGGAGAAAAACTCGTATTTTATATTTCAATTGGTATTTGGTTTACCATTGTTTTTGTTTCCCACTCCCTAACTTTATGATATTAAAGTAATTGGTATCATATGCTTATTATGAAAAATATCTTCTATTGGTATCAAGATGCATTTGTTTACACAAAAATTGGTATATGTTTTAATTTTTCAATGTGTTTACTTTCAATTGGTAGCAAGCTTACTTTACATTTCTACCTTTTGATAATGATGATTTGTTTTAATGCCTTGTTTAGTATTGTCATATCGCAATTTTACTTTTCAATTGGTATCACTCCTTTTTGGTTCATTGTGTCTAACAAAAAGGGGGAGAAGAACTTGTTTCTATTATGATTGTTTTTGCCCCTTTGTTGATGATTGACAAAAAGGGGGAGAGATTTTGAGTTTAATATGCATGTTTTGCATGTTTTATGTTTTGTTTTTAGTTTAATTTAATTGGTATCAAAGAACTACTTGTTTCATTTGGTGTCAAGAGCTATTTGTTTTATTTGGTGTCAAGAGCTATTTGTTTCATTTGGTGTCAAGAGCTATTTGTTTTATTTGTAAAAGCATGTTTAGAGCATGAGTTTTATTGATTAATGCATGACTATGCATTCCCATGATTTAATGTTCATTGAATATGTTTATTGTTTATCCCTATGCATGAGTTAAGGGGGAGCTTCTTTGAAGCTTAACTTTAATCCATGCATATATAACTCCATGAGTTTTGTCATCATCAAAAAGGGGGAGATTGTTGGCCCAAAGGGCTTCCACTCTAGTTTTGATGATGATTAACTCATGTAGTTATGTATACTAATAATCTTACAATGTTTAAGTTTCAGATATTTAACAAGATATTAGTTGGTGAAAGCTTCCACACATCTTTCACATGTTGATTCAAGAGCCCGAGCGTCAAAGATCATATATAGCACTTGCTCGGTGAATCAAGGAGTTTTGGATCGAGTCGACTTGGAGATTGCACTCTACAAGAAGACTTAGGTATCCATAGTTAAGTTTTGTGTTTAGATCCTAATTGTAAAGATTAGAATAGTATGATAAGCTCAAGTTCACAACACACACGTTTCATGTTTTGAATATTGGTTTTTGGTTTTAGGTTTAACCGATCTTGGTTTTCATGAATAGAGTTTATATCAAAATAAGTTTACTTGGTTTAATGTATATTGGATTTGTTCTATATACATGCATGCTTCAACTATTTAAAGAAACTTAGTTTGATATTCTATTTCATGTGTTTTATGTTTTGGTAATTCTAACAAAACATATTTTGGAATCAAATACAAAAATATGATATTTAATCATGATACTTAAACTTGATATTTCAACATGATATTCATGTGTTTCATACTTTTTGTATTTGGATGAGTTTTAGACAAAATGTATTTTCTATTCAAGATTCCAAGTTTTAGAAAATACAAGTTTTGGTTTTTGGCAAAAATGATAAGTTTTAGAAAATACAAGTTTTGGTTTTTGGTAAAAATGATAAGATACAAAAATAGCTTTAATTGCTTGATATTTGAGTTAAAACTTTTGTCACAAGTTTATATATCAATGCAATATGTTAAAACTATTTTTGGGGATTTTTACAAGAGTAAAAAGGATTTATTGAAATATTTTTACACTGTTTTTCTGACCCATTTATAGGCTGACAGGTCTTGTCGGTCGACCGAGCGGTCGACCGCACCAGGGACCGGTCGACCCCATGGTCGACCGACGTGCACAGACCTGTGCACGTCTGCAGCCCAATGGGCCGGTCGACCGAACGGTCGACCGACGGAGAGCTGTTTGCTCTCAGGATTTTTCGGTCGACCGGGCGGTCGACCGGTAGCCACAACGGTTCAAAATTTGACCGTTGGGCGGTCGACCGGGCGGTCGACCGGCAGGGCAATTCTGGCAAAAGTTCTGTTAAACGGCTAGTTTTCTAAATTGCCTGTAAATACCCTATTTGAGAGATTTTTTCTCCAAGATTTTTTGGGCTAATATTTTCATTCTCTCTGGTGTTTTTGCTGCAATCAAAATAGGTTTTTGGATTCATATTGAACAATCTTTTTGGTGTTTTTGTTAGGGTTTGAAAAACCAAAGAAAAGGGATTTTGGGAAAAGCTTTTGTTTGAACTTCTCTATCTTGATTTCATTTATTTCCCAAAGATTTTCTTTGAGTTGCTGGTTTCAAATTCCTTGGTTTTCTCCACACTTGAGCAAAAATCTACTATCTATATCTATAGGATATTTGTGTGGGAAAAGAGATTGTTTGTGGTTGATTGTGTTGACCACCAAGTTGTAACCCAATCTTTACTTGCTTTGTGCTTTGGGTTGTATCCCTCAAGTTGTGAGGTGATCCTTGTATTGGTTGAGAGGTGTTTGTTGTTGATTTGGAATTTACCTCAAGGAGGAGGTTGTGATTGTTGGAGTTTGCCTCAAGGAAGAGGTTGTGTTTGTAAGGAGAGGAGTAGGGTACTCCTTGTAATTGTGATTGCCCCAAATCCTCGGTGGAGGTTCCCTTTGTGGGAGTCCTTTATGGACAAGCTAGTGGATTGGAAATCCTTCGTGTGTCGAAGGCGGGGATGTAAAGCTAGGTGCTTGAACCTCCGAACATATCTTGTTGTTTGCGCTTGATCCATTGGCTCTCTCTCTAACTCTCTCTTTACTTTGTGCCTTGCATCTATTTATATTGCTCATTCATTTTTGCTTGGCTTGGTTGTGTGCATCACTTGTTGATTGCACTTGAGTGTAATTTGCATTAAGTTATTTAATTCCGCATTTAGTTCATAGATTAGCTATATCACCTATTCACCCCCTAGGTGATTTCAGCGCTTTGTATCTTTGTGAATCACTGTGCCTATAAATGGCAACAGTTATCCAGAAAACCATCATTAGTCTTCCATCTTCGCCTTCGAGCGTGCCTGTTAGGTTTTTTGAGAAAAGGATCTCCTTTGTTCTCAATTCCTCCATCTAACATCAGCTCTTTTGATTCTCTAATGGTACCTAAGGCCAAACCTACTGCTTCATCTTCAAAAGCGGTCGCTGCTGAGACTCCGAGGGGAGGTTCCTCCGTGCAGGAAGCCCCCATCTCAGGTATAACGCCATCGGGCTTGACTTCCGCCATTAAAAAGGGTTTACATAGTTCTTTAAACTCTTAAACCTCCTTTTGGATGTGAAACGTTAAACGCGGGTTTGAGGCCATTCTTAATTCTCTGACGCGGCCTTTGAGTTGATAAACAAGGCGCGGGTTTGACGACCCTACTGCTTTGATCTATTCGAATCTGCTTTTGCTTGTTGAACACAGGGCCGTAGTAAGCCTTGCGTTCTGGACTCATCACTTAGAACGTTTCTAATTGTGAAAGATCCGGACGCAGACTTTATCTTTGCATTTTGCGTTGTCAGGCGCAGGTCTTCAAGGATCTTGTGTCTGAGTCCAAAACTTGGAAATTATCTCCTAAGTCTTGGATCTGAAACGCGGGCTCCATACAGGCCTCGCGATCGTCGGGTCTAAACGCGGATTTTGACAATCTCTGCATCTGGAATCCCTTCTGCGTCTGAACTATAGAAACTTAATCGCTTTAGATTTCTGATCAAGTGTCGTTTTCTTCTGCAGTGCGATACTCCTCCAACCCACTCTCTAAGAAGTGTCACTTCGGGCACGTAGGTGGTATTGACCGCGATTTAACCTTTGTGCTACAAAGGACTGCCCCCGTCACTGCCGACAAGTCACAGGAGCACAGGGAGAGGCTCTCCAATGTTGACGTGGCAACCCTCTGGGAGCTCATGACTGACGTGGCATTCACAACGAATTCTCGCGTCCCGATGAAGAAACTTGCTTTCTTCTTCGGAGACAACATTAGCGAGGGTGGCTATACCTTGCATGACGGAGATTATAAATGGCTCCGTGAGATAGGGGATAGAAGGTTCTTTCTTCCGAACATGGAGAGGATATACCCACTATCTTATCTCCAGCACATGTCTGTCCCTCGGAAGATGACATGGGAGATTTCCCGACCCGTCCCTGAGGTTACTCTCGGCCACCTGGGTCCCAAGAAGGTATATCATGCTGGTCATGAGAAGGAGGTCTTCGGCCTATTTCCCGGGCTGCTCAGGACCGATCACCCAGTAGGAGAAACTCCTAAACTCGGCACCACCTTTCTTAACGCATTCATGAAAGTGGGGGGTGATTTTCCGGCCGATTTTCGTACGCCCGGGTGGATCCATTCCTCTGAGAAGTATTGGTGGGGCAGGATGGTGAGCTTCGTCCTTGCCGATCTTGGAGGCTTGTTGGAGCATGTGAAATTATACCAAGCGGTCAGGGCCGTGCAGTATGGTATTCCAACGAGTTCTCAAAACTTCTTTGGGATCCTGGAACGCTACAATCCTCTGACGGGGACATTCTTTACTCCGGTCGGAGAAATGGGCCTTGCCTTGCACGAGTTATACGAAGTCTTGGGGTTGGTAATAGGGGAATCTCCATATGAGGAATACATCCCGACCATTGAGGAACTTCACCTTTTGAGGAAAGAGTCTCCTTGGGTGTACGAGACTTATTGGGAGGTGTTATGTCACTTCCACATTTGTGGCCAAATAACCTCTTAGAGAACGAGGGGAGTCAAGCAGCTGTCTTGGGCAAGCTACTTGTTTAATGGCATCAATCAGAAAGACCATCCAGTGACCTGATTGGCTCCCAGCTCCGACGAAGAGATTGCCGACATGATTAAGGCTTCTGTAGATTCCTACACCACGGAGTCGAACGAGGATACTTTCGAACCTGACACGGTTTTTGAAAGTTTCCATCACCAAGCCCGGACCCCTATCTCCAATCGAGCACTGTTGGTGGGCTTCTTAATGTTGTGGTTGAAGCGCTGCGTGGTGCCGATACTGCCACATGAAGTGATCGTTGCTGACGTAGTGTATCCGACGGTGCTCCTGGCTCATGGTAGGTCCATAGCCCTCCTCCCGGCCATGGCAGCCGGTATCCAAAGCGGGTTGCGGACCTTAAATCAAAATTTATGCAAGGTAGAGAAGGTTGTCGACTCCCAAGGTGAGCCGACGGTAAAGCGTCCCAACCCTCGGATTGAGCTCCCCTACACGTACCTAATGGCTTGGTACGTTATTCACTGTCCCTCCCTGATGACGCCGGTGTCTTGGTGTGAGGGGTTTACCCCTTTCGTGCAGCGGTTGGAGAGTTCAAGCTGGCGTCATACTTACATGTATTTCATCCGGAAGTGTATTCTAGATGCTGCGAACTACCAGCTCAATCGCTGCTTCCCTGTGATTACTGGTAAATCTTACGGGGATAAGTGTGCTGACTTTGTGGGTTCAGATGGCTTCACGAGACTGTCGTCGGGAGTTTTCTGGTGGCTGGTCAATATTCGACCCGGGTATGTGCTTTTCCGACAAGGGAATTCATGCACGATCGAGCCGTACATGCCGAATCGCTTCGCCCGTCAATTTGTCTATGATCAATTATATGTCGGTAACCCCAATGCTCAACTCGCCTTCAGCGGGAACTTGTTTGAAGGTGCTCGGGCTTGGTATTATAGTGTGGCCAGAGGGACGGAAGTACTTTTCCGTCTGCCCCCCAAGGGGCTGAAAGGCTATACAAGCTTTTGCTTCTGTACCTTGTACTTCCAGGCCAACCAAACGCCTGAATTTGCTCCGGAGTACTCATGCATTGAGAGTATCAATGCATCTTACAAAGCAAAGGTGGAGTCCAACAAACGCTCGCGAGGCGTCGAGGAGTACCTGACGGCTCTAAAGGAGGTCAGAAGGGTGTCGAAGGGGGAGCCGCGAGCAGCAAAGGGTTAACAGGTAGTGCGTAAGCATCCTCAGGGCTCTACTTCCACCATTGAGCCTGCCCCAAAGAAGGTCCATAGAGACTTGGCGGCCGCAGTTTCTCCGTCCGAGGCCATTCCTTCTGGTGTTGACAGACGGAGGGAAGAAGAGGAAGATGTAGACGATGCCCCTTTAATCCGTACTCGTGGATTGCGCAGCAGGGGCCCCAAGATTTTAGAGGCAGGGGAACCCACTGCTGCTGACAAACCCACCGCAGTTGATGAGGCTGAACAGCTTAAAGTTGACATAATGAGCAGGGTGATGTTGAGATTCCAGGGATCTCAACTCAGCCCGGGTCTTCTTCAGCTCAAGAGAGGAGGGATGAGGCGCAACAGCCTGGGTCCCCTAGTGTATTAATCCCCAGTCCTCGGGTGGTTGACCCTAGCCCTACCACTGGGGTATTTGGTGGCAAAGCCCTGATTGCCGAGTCTTCTCACGTCGAACTGTCTTCATCATCCGAAGAGGAAGTCGACTTTGGCGATGAACCTGCTCTTCCAGATCCAAGCAAGTTTTCCCACATTTCGGAGGAAGAAATATAAAGTCGTGACCTTGTGACGGTTTCGCCAATAGCAACAACTGCCGCTGCTGCAGGTACTTTGGTCTTGTTAACCCGGCTTCTCCTTTAACTAGGGAAAGGTTCTAACATCTTCCCTTTATGTTGCAGGGACGGCCATGGACAGTGAAGCTGCGACTTCCTCCCATATTGAGGAAATGGTACAGGAGCTGACCCAGCAGGAGGGAGTTGAGGCTACTGCTACTGAGATGCCTCAAGAGAGGGCAATTATTGAAGTCGGGAGGCCTCCACCCTGCAGGACTCGCCCAAGAACTCACCATCTTTGGACCCTCAGCTGGGTAAGAAAATATTGATGCTTTAACTATTTTCCTTTTACTGTCATGGCTGACGTTCTGGTAATTTGCAGAGGGCACTGAGGAAGCTTAGGTAGGAGATTCGGCGGTCAGTGTCTACTTGGAAGGCCGTACAACCCAAACCTCGACCGAGGATCCTGAAGGAGTCGAGCTCGCCGTTATTTCATCTGCCGTGAAGGTTCCTACTGACGTACTAGCCCCAAAAGTGCCGGCGGCTACTCCTGCTCCTGCCGCACCTGCCATTAGCCTGACTCTTGCGCCGGAAGAGTCGGTTTACATCCCTCGCCCTGCGACAAAAAGGGGATCGGGGAGCACTTTAGGTGGTGATACCATGGGGATTCTGACAGGCCAAATGGTGCAGCAATTCTTCGCCTCCATGCGATCATGTATTAATTTCATCCTGTCTGGGGATAGCTCCTTCGAATTTGCCCAGATGTTTCTCAGAAATCTGGTTGAGAACATCAGTTTAGCCGGAGGCCCTTCACAAGCCAAGCCGTGTCTGCTACTGGTAGAGCAGCTGGGAAATGACCTAAAAGAGCTTAAGTCTTTAGAAGATGCTAACTCTTTTCATGAAGCCCAAGAAGTTCTGACTAGGCTCCTTGCTGCTCAAGAGTAAGAGCGAAGGGAGGTGGAAGAAAGGATAACCAAAAGGACTCGTCTTCTCGAATGCTTCCAGGCTGACCATCGAAAGCTAACTGGTGAGTCAAAGGAGTCCGAGATGGTTATGCAAACTGCAAAGCAAGTCATCCTTGATTCTCGAGCTACCATAGCCAGAGCTGAGGCTTTGATTGCTATCAATGAACAGAAGTTGGCCACTTCTGAAAAGTGGCTAGCAGAGTTAGAGGCTGCCAAGGTGCAGGTTGAAGCAAACCTCTCTGCTAATTCTTCCGAGCTGGAATCCCTCCGAGTACAGGCGAAGAGATTTTTATCCGAGGAAGATCTGCGGGCCCAAGCTCTCATGGAAGCTGAGAAGGCACGTCAGCATGAGATACATCGCCTTAGAGAATAAATCCGTTCTTTGGCGAATCGGGATCTTTAGCCTTTTCCTTCCTTTTTTTTTGTAAAGAAAGGGATACTCTATTTACCCAGAGTGTTTGTATTTACTTTTATCATTTTTGAATAATAATAAAAGTCTTTGAAATTCTTTTGTTCCACCTTCATTGCCCCGCTGTGGATGAATTCAACTTGCTTAATCGCAGTCTTTGATTGTGTTCTCTGGCTGACTGTGAATACTGAACTTAGGTAAAACTAAGTTCTTTTGATGCAACGCGGCGTCGATTCATAGAGAGGGACGCGGCTCTGAGGAACGCGAGTCTGACCTGCAAGTGAAGACGCGGTTCAAGCGGACGCGAAGGACGCAGCTTTGAGTGTGATTCTCTGGCCGCAGTCCAAAACTTTATCCAGATGCAGAGTTCGGGATTCATTAATAATGTGGTCTTACGCCTCTTAAAACTATTATAGACATATACAGGGGCGCGACGCTGGGTTTTGATTTGGTACAAGACCTATCACCATTCATACAGAGGCAGCTCCTCAACACTTGTAAATGTGATAGGCCTTCCCTGCTTAGGACGCAGCTTGGTGTGCTTTCCCACTGAGACCCCCAGAATGGGTCCCTTTTGCTGAGGGACGCAACTTTGAGTGACACGGATAGTCCTCTGGAACGCAGGTGGATGCCATTGAATCTACAAAGGGACGCGGGTTCTTGGACGCGGCTTTCATGCCTGCGTCTTGGTACAACTTCCCCGGTGTTACATGCAGCCTGTCATAAAGATTTTGTGAGATCTTTAAACATCAAGTCTTCGTTGACGATTGTGAACCCGCATCATCCGCTGTTTCCTGAAGCGGTTGTCCACGCGTCGGTTCTTCCTTGGGCTTAGGCGTTAATGCCTTTTAATGCAAAACCGGTGCTGGCGGTTGGAGACCAGCGTCTTCGACGCTTCCCGAAGAGACGCTCCATGCGTCAGCCTTCCATTGGACTTTGACAGTCGTGCGGTCATTAAAGCCGACGGTTCTAAAAATAGGACTCACCCTCTCCCTTTAACAGTCCATATTTAGACTATTTTCTTTTGAGAGCGATTGCTCTGAGAAATTCCGCCTTCTTCAGAGTCTCTAACAGGGGCCTGCCTTTATGGATGAAGATGACCTTATGGACGAAGATGACCCAGAGCTTTCATGCTTCTGTTTGGTCTCTTCAGGAGATTACCACTGTCAAGTGATTTCAATAACAGAAAGCGTCTCCTTGATGCAGAGAGTTCAACTCTTAATAGGTGCGTCTGCGGGTATGCCGTCCTAGCTTGCCATGATATTTTTAGACCAACCAGGTTTGCATTTTGACATCTCTTAAAGAGATATCATCATCTGGATTTTCTCATGAAGTCTTAGTTGGTGCATTCCTTTTCTGGAATTTGCGCCATCGATTTAAACTTCTCTGGACGCGAGTATGGAGTTCTTTGGCACCTGGCCGCTGGCTTTACACAGAGCTCGTGTCTTGAGGCCGCTGACTTGGAAGAATCTTAACTTGGGCTGAAGGTCTCAAGCCTGAATTTTGCAACTCCTGTTCATCCAACAGGGAGATGGCAATTTTTGGCGTATGAGTCTCTTCGTGCCTTGTGTCTTAGACGCGGATGTAAGACGAGACTGCGTTCGAATTCTGTGTGTATCACAGTTTTGATCGCGTTTGTTTCTGTCACCGTGGCAATTTAGCTCACTGCGCGGGTCATTCCTGCATCTGCAGTCTTCAGCAAATGGCTGCGTCTGTCAACTTAGTTGTTTCTGTCGAATTATATGAGCTTCAGATCTTCTAATTTCTTTGTTTGCTTTTTTGCAGGTAGGCTCGATCGTCCTTTTTCAGGTTTGCTGGGCCCCTGGGAGAAAATTTTGGCCAGCGAACTTGATCAATGTTCGTCCACAAGGGAGGAAGTCATGGACCTCGTCATCCACAAGGGAAGAAGTCATGGTCCTCATCGTCCACAAGGGAAGAAGTCATGGTCCCTGACGAGGACTTAACCCTCGCCAAGATCTCCTTGGACGTGATGCACCAGTCATGCTTGCTAGCATGGGATGGTCAGAGTGGGTATGGCGGCGGGGGTTGCGATGGATATAGTGGTGGGTAGCATCCCCTGTGAGGTCTGAAAACCTCCTCTCTTACCCCAGAAGTGACATTGAGGAAACTCGATGTGCACTGGATGACCTTCTGGCGGAAGAGATGTTCATCAACAAAGGATGGTATCCTGCCACTTTGATGGTTTAGTGGAATCGGAGGATTCTGCTGCCATCAGACCTCAAGAACACCATTACTCTTAGTCAACAAGGGTTCTTTCGATGTTTACGTCATGCATTGAGGTGCAATCGGTTCCCAATTGTCGCCACAATATCCAATCCTACTTTGGCGCCCTTCCAAACGTCCTGTACTTGGAATTAGATGCAGCTTTAAGGAGTGAGTGCTGCCTCTGAGAGAGAGAGGGACTTCTTTGTACTCCATAATTGTAACACTCAATCTTATTGTATAAGAGAGCATTTTGTATCACTTTCATATGCCTGGATATAAATAAAAGTGACACTTTTCTTTTTGCCTCTTCTATCATCTCGAATTTTTTGTATTCAGTTAGACGCATAAAAGCAAAGAATCTTTGACTTTGTCAAAATTATGATGATAATCTTAATAAGTCAAATTTTGTAGGGAAAGATCCTATCTCAGGAACTTTCACAATACTGTCAGAGGTGTAATATTAACTTGACAGAGATGAAATAATTTTTTTTTTTGGTGGACCTGCCACTTTATAAGAGAAAATGACAGATGGAATATGTACCCCCAAGGAAGATGAATTTTTATCAAGGGTTTGGGATTAACTTGATTAAGCTCAGCTAGGGATTTGATGAAAACACTGTTAATGGTGTAGTATTAACCTAACAATGTTTTTAGGCAGACTTGTTATTCTGTGGAAGAGAGTAACAAGTGAGTCTAGATTCATGGGGAATCCAAGAAACTCTTTACCGTTAGAGGTGTGATATTAACTTAACAGGTTGAATGTAGTCTTGTCATAAGTGTAGTGTTAACTTGACAAGGATGTGAGTCAGAGGTGTGATATTAACTTGACACAGAAGTATTTCAATTTTATTTGGGAAAACTGAAAGTGTCACTGACATAGGTGTGATGTTTAACTTGACAGTGAGAGTAATGCTAGAGGTGTAATTTGAACTTGGCATTGGTCATCTCGGCTTGGATAAGGAAGTCCGAGGAAAAGTCATAGCCATAAGTGTTTTGTTGAACTTAGACATGAGTTGGATGCTAGAGGTGTGGTGTTAACTTGGCATCATCCATTTCAGCTTCGGTATGGAACTCTGAAGAAAAGTGATTGTCAGAAGTGTGATATTAACTCGACAGAAACTTGATGTACTGTTTAGAAGTATAATGTTAACTTAACCGTAATTTGTCAGAGGTGTAATATTAACTTGACAAATCCTAAGGAATCATATATTAAAGCAGTGAAAAGGATCTTTAGATATTTAAATAACACAATCAATTATGGTTTATTTTATCCAAAGTCATGCACATTTGATTTATTATCATATAGTGATGCTGATTTTGCTGGATGTAAATCTGATCGGAAGAGTACTAGTGATACTTGTCACTTTTTGGGACATTCACTAGTATCATGGTTCAGTAAAAAGCAAAATTCTGTGTCATTATCAACAACCGAGGCAGAATATATTGCTGCTAGTGTTGCATGTGCACAAATTATATGGATGAAACAAACCTTACTTGATTATGGCATGACTATCACAAACTCACCTATTATGTGTGATAATACTAGTGCTATTAATTTATCTAAAAATCCTGTTCATCATTCACGTACCAAACATATTGATATTAGACATCATTTTTTACGTGATCATGCTTTAAAAGGTGACATTTCTTTATCTTTTATATCAACTGATAATCAAATTGCTGATATATTCACAAAACCTCTGAAAGAAGATACTTTTATTAAATTTAGAAGAGATTTGGGTATTTGCAATTTTTTCGATTTTTAAACATTTTTTCAGATTTTTCAAAGGCAATTTTTTTACCTAAGTTAGTCGACTTACTTATTTTATTAGTCGACTTATAGAAGACTTAGTCGACCTGCATTTTCACCCAGTCGACTCCTGTAACAAACAGAGACTTCAATTTCTGATTTGTCAAAAGTTAGTCGACTATAGTAAATTACTAGTCGACTAGTCCGATTATTAGTCGACTAATATTGTCCTGTAAGTCGACTAAAACTGTGAAATTTTGTTTTCTGATTTCGGATTTCGACTTCAAAACCCGACCCGTTTCTTTTAAGTGAAGGATCCGTTAACTTTATCTTTTAATCCTATCCACACATCTATTTCCAGGATTGATCCTCACCCTAGATTCTTTTCATTACCTTACAAAACCCTAGGTTTTTCCCTCACTTCTCATTTTCAGCCGATTCTCAAGTCGACCAGCAGCTAGGGCACAAAGACTTCTGCAGCAGCTTTCAACTGTGATTTCCTTCAAATTCCTCCTAGTTTCTTCTCAATCTTGGTATAAACTTTCATCTCTTAGTTATTTCCTTCCTTATATACTGTTATTTTGCTTCAAATTTAGTTTTCACCATGTCAACATCAAAGAAAACTAAGTTTACTCCTTCATCATCATCTTCCACTGTTGACTTTAAGAAATTCCTTAAAAATCCTGGTCTAGAAGAGGATTACATTAGATTGTCATCTTTAGACATCATTCCAGGGAGATTTGTCAAGTATGATGATTTTTCCCAATATGATATCATGTCCTATTTGAAAAATTGTGGACTGTTTAATATGTTTTCTACTTATTTTAAGAAAGCATATTATCCATTCCTCATTTACCTGTTTTATACCAACTTAGCCTATGAAGATAATGAGGACTCTGTCCATCTTTATTCCTTGGTTAAGGGTATCAACTTAAAACTATCTCCAAAATCAATTGGCCGTATCCTATCAATTCCATTTCATGGCCTCTTACTTGATGAAATCGTTATGGATGATGAAGACGTGTTAAGCAACATCTTTCTACCTGGCCAAAGATTGCCTATGACCAACAATAAACTAAAACCTATTCCACGTCTTATAGGTCGAATCCTTTCTTATAATATCTGTCCCAAAACTGGTAGTTACAATTACTACTCCAGAGAATTATCCTCTTGTGTCTATGCTATTATGGCTGGACTCGAGGTTAATTGGGCCAAGATCATCTTTGATACTATGGTCAAGTATCATTCTTCATTCCTTCCTTTTGGCGCCTTTTTGACACCTATTTTTCGGAAATATCATGTTGATCTAGCTTCCGAAACTAGTGTTGTTAAGATCTTTGAATTGTTTGATCGTGCCGCCATCAATCGAATGAAGTTAACTGATTTTTCTCCTCCTGAACCACAACAACCCTCTTCACCTCCCCATAGTCCCACTCAAGGTCCATCTTCCTCTTCACAACCTCCTTTCCATGACCCACCTCCAACTCAACCACCTTCATATGCTGATGCATTCTACAATTCCATGTCTGCTCAAATTGCATCTATTCAAACCCAACAACAAGCTCTGCTAGACTCTCAGTCTCAAATTCTTGAGAATCAATCTTTGTTAATGAATCGGATGGATTCCTTTGAATCTACTCAAACAGCGATTCTGAGTCTTCTCAAGATCCATTTTCTCCGGATCCGAGCTTTGAAGACTATGGCGTTGGCGTTTCTTTATGTTTTTTTTTTGCTTTTGCAACTCTTATGTATTTTCTGTTTTTTATTTAAAGACTATGTCAGTTTTTGTTTAAAGACTATGTATTTTCTGCTTTTTGTTAATGACAAAGGGGGAGAAATTTGTGATGTTTAAATCCTATGTGTTCTGTTAATATCCCTTTGCTCTGTTAATATCCCTTTGCTCTGTTGGCTATGTTGCAATATGTTGCAATATGTTATAACTGGTTATGTTCTGAATATTGAATCTGAAATATCCCTGACAAGGACATTTGACATATATATGTTATTGGATACTGACATATGACCATGCAGGTGCAACTTAACATTTTCTGCAGGGGCAATATATTTTTTATAACCTAGTTACTGCAGGGGAGTTTTGTTGCAGGGGGAGCCATCATAAACATAAGTTGTCATCATCAAAAAGGGGAGAATGTTGAAGCCTAACAAGTTCAAGATGTTGAAGCCTATCAAGTTGCAAGATTTTGATGATGGACAAGTATTTCTACCTCATGATGATTGCTCTACCTCAGTTGAAGACTATTGAAGATTATGGGTGATTTTGGAAGTTTTGTGTAACTTTAGATTTATGTGAAAAGCCTTGATCACTTACACAAAAATCCTTTCCAAGTTGACTTGCCCTATTGATATAGTCGACTACCCATACTTAGTCGACTTGCCAAAAACCCCTAGTCGACTAGTCCACTCCAAACCAAATTTCCTAACTCTCTGTTTTGACCCTGTAATGACAATTAGTCGACTTGACTTTCATACCTAGTCGACTAAAAGATACCCTAGTCGACTAACCCATTTTCCAAGTCGACTAATATCAGATACAAAATTTTCCCAACTCTCTGTTTCTGTCTGAAATGAAAATTAGTCGACTATACCATTTTCCCAAGTCGACTAACACAGTTTATAGTCGACCAACCTTTATTTTTAGTCGACTATATTCAGTTATCCAGAAACCTATTTTTCCAACAGACATATCCCTAGTCGACTACTTGATAAACTTAGTCGACTAATAGTTGAAGTTTTGCCTAGTCTAGTCGACTAACTCAGAATCCTAGTCGACTATAGACAGTTTCTGACTGTTGGACAGTTTCTCTTATCTGATCCATTTGACAACGTTTTCCAACGTTTAAATTGTCTGAATTGGTCCTATAACTATCCTAACTAACCCTAGTCTTCAGCTATAAATAGGGAAGTTATTCCAAAGGCCAAACACCAATTCTTTCCATCAGTTTTTCCAAAGAAAAATTCTAGAATTCCTGAAAACTGATTTCCAACTTCTGTTCTTCACCAAAAGCCATTCCATTAGTGAAGTGCTCTGAAGTTCATCTTTCCTATACTACCTTGTCCACATACACATTCAGTATCAAGGCTATAGGAAATCATTGTATTCATTCAAAGAAGATTTTGTACAAGGTGTCTTCTTGGGAGTAGAAGAAAGTTGTACAAGGCGTGTTCTCTTTAGTGTAAAGAGGAGTTGTGCACATTTGGCAAAGGGTGTTTGTCAAGTGGTGTACAAGGCATTGGTTGTGGGTGTACACAAGTAAAGAAAGGAAAATCTCAAGCATTTTGATTGGGGACTGGATGTAGGTCACAAGGACCGAACCAGGATAACTCTCATGTGTTTGCGTTTGTATTTTCAGTGTTTATCTTGTGATTATTTTAATTTCCTGCAAGTAGTTTGTTTAATTTTTTTATAAACACTATTCACCCCCCTCTAGTGTTTGTGTTGCTTTGATTATAGATCCTATAGTGCCTAATATGCAAACGTTTAATCAATTTTTTATCTTTATCAACAAATATATTACTGTTGGTTAATTAGCAGTGTACAGGTTTATCACAGAACAAATTGGAACAGAGCAGAAAACAAATCTTGCAATTTTTAGCAACCTGCAGAAATTACGGTTAGTAGTTCACTACTAAGGCCGTGTTTCCGCGGCACTGTAGTAGGCTCTGCTGCTCTGCCTTCGAGGGCAGAGGCACAGAGTTGCAATATGTCCTCTTCTGCTGTCAGTTTCCCTGTTCTCCAAACCTACAAACATAAAGAATAAAAGAATTAGTTAATTTTTTTAATTTTTAGAGAAAAACTTACCGTCCCTCCCCGACAACGGCGCCAAAATTTTGATTGAGATTTTCCCTGCAGACAAAATAAGGAATATTAGATTTAGAAATAATAGTGTGAGGTGCTCAATACTATCTGCTGTAGCAAAGGCTATGCGGGTCGTGATCCTCAGGGAGGGACTAGCGATGGAAGCGTTTAAGTAAGATTCTCTAAAAATTATTTTCTTTTATTATTTACAATGGTATATGATATTTACAATGAGAAGGTGAAAAGTAAATTTGAGAGAGATGGAGATCTAAACTAGAATTAGAAAGAAAGAAAACTATACATACATACCTCTTCTACCTTGCTTACCTTTGATCCGTGCGATGACTTACCTTGTCTTGAAAGGCGTACAAGTATGGCGTATAGGATCGTCCACCTTCTTGATCTACATTATGAAAATAATAGACAAGCCTAACGAAGGTTTGTTCATCACCATAGGCCATCAAGGGCTCTTCTTCGGCTAGGCAGTCTTAACGCAATTGGGTCTCCTGGTTTACAAGACATTAGAGAGAAAATAGAAGAAAACAAGAACAAAAGAAACACAAGATTAAACAAGAATAAAAGAACATAAAATAAAAAAATGAATCTCGAGTTGATTTATTTAACAATAGAAGAAGAGCAAAACTTACACCGATTATCACCCTCAGTACAAGTAGATCTCCTTCCTCCATGAAAACATCCTCTCCTCTCAGTTACAAAAAGGAAAAATAAAAATTACAAAAGAGAAAAGAAAACCTAAACTAGAAGAAAGCCTAAAACCCTAATTTTTGGCTCTGTATTTTCTGTACTCCCTCTGTGTTGCATCTGTAGGGGTATTTATAGGTGCAGAAGGAGGTAGAGTCCAGATCGAAGTCGTCCAGGAAAACTGGTCCCAGGATAAGGCTGAAATGCGGCGGAAACATGGCTTGGGCCTCGTTTTCGCGGCCAAGTGGTCTCTGCTAGCCACGCGCTTTGGCGCGTGGCATCCCCTAGTTCGTCCATCTGGTCGTTTCTTTCTGAAAGCTTGATCCTGGCTCTTAATCTTTGGATTTGGATATAGCTTGGGAAGCAAGTTACCTTGATCCCAAATATTTTATCCACGAATTTCCTTATCTTTGCACTCTCTTCTTTGGCCTTTATCCTCATCCTGTAAGTGTTTAGGGTTGAATAGAAGTCTATCCTTCTCTCTTCTTTGTATTTGCAACTTTTGCCCTTAGTATTTGCAATTTTCGCAATTATTATTTGCAACTTTTACATTGGGCTTGAATGTGGGCTTTTGGGCTTCTTTTTATGCTTTTTCTTTATTTTAATATTTCGAGGCCTGCACACAATAAATCATAAAATATTAGTAAATGTGCAGAATTATAGGAATAAATATGAAAATGTGATGGTAAATATAATGATAAAAATGCACTTTTCGCTACCAATCACTAGCCCTACAAGCGTGCACTCGCAATGCACAAGCCCTCGAACAACTCAGTTTTGTTTCCTCTAAAGATGTAGGGAAGAACTGAAGAGTTTAAGAAAATTTCTGAAGAGGAAGAAGACGGTTGAGTTGTTGAGACCTTTTCCTAGTTTTTTCTTGGTTTTTTTTCAAATTGGTACTTAATAATTAGTTTAATTATTGTGGTTTCTTTCTCCTTGCTCAAATTTTGTCTTGCATTGTTCTGCTAAACATCAAATCAAGTTTATTAATTAGTTTTCTTCTCTTCCAATCACTAGTTGATCCATTATGATTGATATATTGAAGTCGGTTAAACTTCAAATTTAAATTTTGAGGGAATTGTTTGCTTTCTCTATGCTGTGTTGATCATTTGTTTGATGGATTGCAGGTGATTAATTTTTGTACCAGAGCATTGAGAACAACATTTACTTCATCACTCCCTGATATCCCCCCAAGGAGAACTCTCAGAGGTCTCGCCGAATTGCTAGTTGCGGTGTCTGGCTAGGCTGCAGCAAGGACAAGCACATCAAGGTCGGATCTCGACTCATTGGGCACTAGACGCAACTCACCTTTGTGATGTTGGAAAAAATGTGCGAAATTTTGCTAAGCTATTTAACTTAACTTTTAAGAAGAAGGGACTTCTCTATTTTGATCGAGGCATGCGGAGCATTGTCCTTAAGAGTAGATCACGCCTCTCTGAGAGAGTATCTCGGTGCTGCCGGATGATAATGGCATACCCTCAAGGATTGAACGATCGCTGGCCCTACAAGCGTGCACTCACGCTGGACAGGCCCTCGAACAACTCAATTTTGTTTCCTCTTGAGATGCAAGGAAGAACTGAAAAGTTTAAGAAAATTTCTAAAGAGGAAGAAGATGGTGGAGTTGTTGAGACCTTTTCTTACTTTTTTCTTTGTTTTTTTTTTTCAAATTGGTTGTCATTAAGTAGTTTAATTATTGTGATTTGCTACTTCTTGCTCAAATTTTGACTCGCATTGTTGTTGTTGAACATCAAATCAAGCTTATTAATCAGTTTGCTTCTATGCTATGATTAATATATTAAAGTCGGTTAAACTTCAAATTTAAATTTTGAGGGAATTGTTTTCTTTCTCTATGTTGTGCTGATCATTTGTTTGATGGATTGCAGGTGATTCATTTTGGTACTAGGAAACTGAGAACAACATGTCTTCTTCACTTCCCGGTATCCCACCAAGGAGAACTCTCAGAGGGCTTACCAAACTGCTGGCTGCGGTGTCTGGCTAGGCTGCAGCAAGGACAAGCACATCAAGGTTGGGTCTTGGCTCATCGGGCACAAGATGCAACTCACCTTTGTGATGTTGGAAAAAAATGTACGAATTACTGCTAGTCTATTTAAATTAAACTTTTAAAAAGGAAGGAACTTCTCTATTTTGATCGAGGCGTATGGAGCGCTGTCCTTAAGAGTAGATCGCGCCTCTCAGAGAGAGTATCTCGATGCAGTAGGTTGACGGCGGCCTACCCTCCAGGATTCAACAATCGCTGGCCCTGCAAGCGTGATCTCACAATGCACAGGGCCTCGATCAGCTTGATTTTGTTTCCTCCAGAGATGCAGGAAAGCACTGAAGAGTTTAAGAAAATTTCTGAAGAGGAAGAACATGGTTGGGTTGTTTAGACCTTTTCTTTGTTTTTTCTTTTTTTTCCAATTGGTTGTCATTAATTTGTTTAATTATTGTGGTTTGCTTCTTCTTGCTTAAATTTTGACTTGCATTGTGTTGTTAAACATCAAATCAAATTTTATTAATTAGTTTGCTTCTTTTCCAATCACTTGTTGATCCATTATGATTAATATATTGAAGTCAGTTAAACTTATAATTTAAATTTGGGGGAAATGTTTGCTTTCTCTATGCTTTGCTGATCATTTTTTTAATGGATTGCAGGTGAATCATTTCTATACCAGGGCATTGAGACAACATGTACTTCTTCATTCCCGGTATCCTACCAAGGAGAACTCCCAGAGGGCTTATCGAACTGCTGGCTGCAGTGTTGGTTGGGCTGCGGCAAGGACAATCACATCAAGGTCGGGTCTCAACTCATCGGGCACAAAACACAACTCACCTTTGTGATGTTGAAAAAAATGTACGAATTAGTGCTATGATTTTTAAATTAAACTTTCAAGAAGGAATTCTTTATTTTGAATGATGCGTGCAGTGCACTGCCCTTAAGAGTAGATTACGCCTCTCTGAGAGAGTGTCACGCCCCGCTTCCCAAAATACGCTGGAGCGGAGATGCGACATGAGTCAGCGACGCATATACGCAAGGAAAATACCTCACGTATATGCGCTAAGCCTAAATTAACCTGAACAAGCTATAAATCCAAACCAAAATCAATCAATAATTACTGCAATATCTCATATAAACATCCACGCATGATATCATATGAATCAAGAACTGGAATAACAACTGAAACTGATATATCGAGAATCAAGAAATAATATGAAGGTAAGAAAGATAAAAATACCAAAATCGAATAGGGATAATCTCCAGCTCTTCATGAAGCGCACAGTTTCATCGTACACCTACACAATAGAAATAAAGCATCCAATATCTGGACGTGCAAATCCAGGGTCGTCAGAAAGCGACCTGGTGAGTGTGAGTGTGTAAAGGAGAGAGCTCGTGCAAATAAACAATGTGCATAAAGTAATAACAAGAATAACTGCAGATATAGGATAACTAAATAACATGATAAACAAACAACTGAAAGGTAACAGCATAACAACATGAATAAAGATTAAAGGCAACTATCACAACAGTAAACAAACAACTGATATCTAAATGTGTAACCTAGCATATGTTACTAGTCTGGTTGGTTATTATTAACCTAGCTAATGTAGTACTTAGCTGTGTCCCATACCATAGCTGTTTTCCTACATATCAAACAATGTTATTATTATTGTAATTTCCTGCCAATGTAGTGCATGTGTTTTGGAAGAGTACCGTGCATACCCAATACCACGGTCTAACACCCCTGGCACTGAACCAGGACAAGTCGCAAGGCTCTGACAACTGAAGACCACAGCCACACGAAAAGATAACTAGTGTGGCGTCATAATCCGGGCATAGCCCTGACAATTGACAACTGAAGAGATAGCCAGTACTACCTTGGTTCCCCATGTTTGGAACCCACAACTCGGTACCATAAGAAGTCTTCCCAAAATACACGACATGCATCATCAGGCAATTACCCATGTTCCCCGGGTTATGGTATCTATTATTAATAAGCAATCAATAAGTTATTATGTAATAGTAAGTGATATCTCCAACAACGGCTGATGTTAATACTAGCTGATAATCTGACAACTGATATATGACAACTGAGTAGCTGACAACTGATATCTGACATCTGAAATAGAATACTGGAGATATAGCTACTAACACAGTAGTGCCACAAATAATTAGTAACTGGTACAGATATCACCAACTCTTATAAACTCTGAACACAAGATCACCGATAAATAGTCTCACCAATAGCTGATAAAGTGATGACTGCTGATAACTCTAAAATACAAGATCACCGACATCAAATAGATCACTATCACAATAGTTCTATCTCTGCTAACTGAAGTAATCAATAACTAATCATGAAGCATATGGTATATCCTCGAGATCAACAAGTCAACACATACTGAAATCATATCTAAATAGGAAACATCCTCAAACAACTGCAATTTAGAATAGTTCACTTCTAAGGTCAATATCAACAACTCATCCATACTTAAATGATATAATCAGTTGATACATCTAGGAACCCTTGCTTCTCATAATCCGAAACCAATATGATATCTCATATCAAAGTCAAAGGTAAGGTATCCACACATCTGGTCACAATCCAACAAAAATCAATCACATCTAAATACTGATCAA
Organism: Agave tequilana; assembly: GCA_038442645.1. Lineage (NCBI taxonomy): Eukaryota > Viridiplantae > Streptophyta > Magnoliopsida > Asparagales > Asparagaceae > Agave > Agave tequilana. The sequence continues at coordinate 38,006 of JAVJIF010012108.1, read as the reverse complement.
TATCCAATATAAATAACATAAATCCAAGTTTGACCCAAACTCCAACTAAGTCCATATACTGATCCAAACATCAAGTAATCCAATCTCTTAGTAAAGTTGTATCATAACAAGTCCGTCATCAATACCCGAATAAATCATCACCTAAGTTATTACCACATGAAGGAATAACAAGTCTGAGAAGTTCTCTACATAAAATATGTCAATCTCATCTTAATGTAGATCAAGCTTTATTAAAAAGAATGTAAATCCAATGTCATCTATAACTCAAGTCCAGCCCAAATCATAGTCCAACTTTGAATAAGTCCATGTACCGATCCAATCGTCAAGAACTCTAATCCTTTAATAAAGTAAGATCACATCTAATATGTCCTCAAATACCCGAATAAATTCTTAACTGAATTATCACCAAGTAAGTAATATCAAGTCTGATAATTTTTTAGATAAAATGTAGATAGTAAACCACAATATTGAACCAATCCAGCATAAGATCAACCTAGTGTACAGTCCAAGTTCCTTTACAATTAGCCCCAGTCTAAAACAGTAATCATCTATTCATGAAATGATATAACTCTAATATCCCAATGTCCAAATACAGGATCCTTATATATCTGATGCTCAACTATGTACTTAATCTATCCAATCAATAGATCGAGTCAAGTCACAGTCTAAAGGTATATCAAAACTAGGCCTAAGCCAACAACACCAAACTACCAACACATGAAATGATATTGATACAAACTCCTATCAACTATGTAACAAAAGTGAACAATCATGGATTTCTCATGAAGTAATATAAGTCATCAAACTTGTAAAATATAACAGAAAGTTACATGATATGATAAGAGTAATATGTAAAGCATACCGACAACGATAAATAAGGAAATGCACTAGAACGAACACTCACATGAAATGACGTGATTTCGGAACCAAATCACCATCTGGCCTTCACTACATGAACCGCTACTGGTCTACGGATCATCCCATGCATCGGTTTTCGAATCTCTTATGTATCGGGTCCACAACGAGCATGAATCTGAATCGAGTCAGGATCTCCTAAAGCTGGTTTCGCATCTCATCGAACAAATCTGAAATACTGTAGCACGCAGCCAACACATACAAATAAATATAATTACACGCTAAACACCCACACGTGCATATAGACACATATGCGTATACCCACACACGTACATATACAAGCATACACATACATACATACTATATGCATGCATACACACACTTACATACATATTATATTTATATATACATATAAATAAAACACATGCTTGTAAGTTTACCCATAATTACACACACCCCCTTATGCATAATAATTCATGCATACACTAAACATAATGCAAACATATTAATTAATGACCCACTTATTAATTACTAAACTATACACATACATGATTAAAGAATAAATTCAAGCATAAATACATGCCATGCATAAATGCATGGATACATCCACATCATGTACCAAGCACACTCACTCACGCACAGACACAAACACACACATTTATATCAACTTTCCAATTATTACAAGATTGCCCTTATGCATGAAAATAAAGCTAACCTCGGGGCAACTTGCGGCGCACCGATGGAAGCTTCGACGGAGGCATCTAGGACCGCGGAGGATGTCGTTGGATAGAGCATCTCACCGTGAAGGGCGTGGGTGCATTCCCGCTCATCGACGGTGATCCACGGCGATCCACGGAGAGTCAAAAAATGGCTCGGACTAAGATATTTCCCGCACGTATGAATATAACCCACTACAAATAAATACACACATTCACATTCTCTTGTACACAACACACACACGAATTAATGTACACACACTTATACACACATAATTAATTAACCCATACATCTATAAATAATTAAAAATGACCCATCAGGGGGAGGAAAAGAGACTCACGCAGGCTTGGGGGTTGTCATGGCTACTGTTGGTGGAGCTCGGCAGCAAGGGAGTCTCGGCATGGGGACCTGGGCACGCAGGGGCTCGGCCAATAGGGATTTGGGACTCGTTGTTGGTGTTGTTGCCATGGATGGCTCACGGCAAGAGGCATGGACATGGCCTGGAATTGCCGTGACCAAGGGGATAGGGCTTCGGTCTGCGCTGGCTGGGTGCTGGTGATGCGCCAGGGTGCGAGGGCGCTGTTGTACGGCTGTTGCGGTTGTGGCATTGCTCTGTCGCTGTTGCAGGAGGAGAGGGGGTCTGCCATGGTGATGGAGATGCTCCGGCCAAGATGCGCATAAGGGGAGGCTGGTGGCTGCGCCGACGGAGAGAAGAGAGCAGTGGGGCGTTGGTGTGCTGGTGCAGAAGTGCGGCAAGGAGAGGGGCAGGCGTGTAGGCCAGCGGAGAGGAGGAGGCGGCCTGGATGGCTGTGCGGTAAGGCTGAGCAGAGGAGGAGGCAAGGGGGTGCACGCGCTCGTGGAGGGAGGAGGGGGGTCTGCCATGCTGGCCTCGATGCAGAGGAGATCCGGGGATGGCCGTGGACTGCTGGGGTTGCTGCTACACTAGAGATCCGGCTGCCAAGGGAGAGGGCAAGGGGCTTGCGCCCTGCTGGCTGGGCCATGGCTTGCTGCCGTGGCTAGAGGGGGCACGGCCTGGTCGTGAGGGCTGTTGTGATGGGAAAGCTCGGCCATGGAGAAGTGGTACAGAGAGCTCATCGTGGCACGTGGAGGAGGAGGCCACGGTAACATGCTGGAAGCCCGGCTTATGGGGGTTCGCCCTAGGCTTGGCCATGGATGGTGCGGCAGCCAGGAGGGGGTTTGCCGCTGTGTTGGTGGGGATGGACATGGCGGCTATGATGTGGTGATTGGGGTGGATTAGATTAGGGGTTAGGTTTAGATTTAGGATGAGATAATTTATATAGGATGGGTTTAGGCTTATTGGGTTATGGGTATTGGGTCACGGGTTGAAATTTGTTATTAGATATGTGTTGTGGGTAGGATCTAATAGGTTAATGCGTAGTGGGTTAGTAGTAATGGGTATGCTATCGGGTATGGATGGGTAGGAACAAGGATACAAGGAAAAAGAAATAATGCTGCTACTAATAATAAAACAAATAATAATATTAAATAATAACACTAATAACAACAATAACAATAATAATAATCACCACTAATAATACTAATTAGTTTAATAATAATTTAGAAGTATAGTAGCAATATTAATTAATATTGATCTAAGAATAATAATTTAGAAATAATAGAACTAGTAGTTATTGCTAATAATAATTATGGCCTATACATGTAACAAAATAAAATTATGAGGCACAACAATAATTTAATAAATAATAATAACCATAGTAATGGCAAAAAAATTACTAGTTAGTAATTAAAATGCTAACAAGTCATAATCGTAAATATAAAATGACAAATTATCATTTGCTATCTTAAAAATAAATTGCATATTTAATAATAATAATTACAAGAAAGAAAATAATAAATTAAGTTGATTAAAAATTAATCTGTAAATCAAAATAAATACTTTAGAAAAATAAAATACAATATTTATAATTAGGGATCTTACAAAGAGCATCTCAGTGTTGCAGATTGATGGCGGCCTACCCTCCAAGATTCAACAATTACTGGCCCTGCAAGCATGCATTCACGCTACACAGGCCCTCGAACAGCTCAGTTTTGCTTCCTCTAGAGATGCAGGAAAAAACTGAATAGTTTAAGAAAATTTCTGAAGAGGAAGGAACTACTCTATTTTGATCGAGGGGTGTGGAGCACTGTCCTTAAGAATAGATCGCGCCCCTCTAAGAGAGTATCTCGGTATAGCAGGTTCATGACGGCCTACCCTCCAGGATTTAATAATCGCTGGCCTTATAAGCACGCACTCGCAATGCACTAGCCCTCGAACAGCGTGGTTTTATTTCCTCCAGAGATGTAGGGAAAAAGTGAAGAGTTTAAGAAAATTTCTGAAGAGGAAGAAGATGGTTGAGTTGTCGAGACCTTTTCTTAGTTTTTTCTTTATTTTTTTTCAAATTGGTTCTTAATAATTAGTTTAATTATTGTGGTTCCCTTCTCCTTGCTCAAATTTTGACTTGCACTGTTGTTGCTAAACATCAAATCAAGTTTATTAATTAGTTTGCTTCCCTGTCAATCACAAGTTGATCCAGTATGATTGATATATTGAAGTCGATTAAACTTCAAATTTAAATTTTGAGGGAATTTAAATTTGAGGGAATTGTTTGCTTTCTCTATGCTGTATTGATCATTTTTTGATTGATTGCAGGTGATTCATTTTTGTACTAGGGCATTGAGAACAACATGTACTTCATCACTCCCTAATATCCAACCAAGGAAAACTCTCAAAGGGCTCGCCGAACTACTGGCTGCGGTGTCTGGCTGGGCTGCAGCAAGGACAAGCACATCAAGGTCGGATCTCGGCTCATTAGGCACTAGACGCAACTCACCTTTGTGATATTGGAAAAAAATATGTGAAATACTGCTAAGGTATTTAACTTAAACTTTTAAGAAGAAGGGACTTCTCTATTTTGATCGAGGCATGTGGAGCACTGTCCTTAAGAATAGATCACGCCTCTCTGAGAGAGTATCTCGGTGCTGCAGGTTGATGGTGGCATACCCTTCAGGATTCAACGATCACTGGCCCTACAAGCATGCACTCACGCTGGACAGGCTCTCGAACAGCTCAGTTTTGTTTCCTCTTGAGATGCAAGGAAGAACTGAAAAGTTTAAGAAAATTTCTAAAGGGGAAGAAGATGGTTGAGTTGTTGAGACCTTTTCTTACTTTTTTCTTTGTTTTTTTTTCAAATTTGTTGTCATTAAGTAGTTTAATTTTTGTGATTTGCTGCTTCTTGCTCAAATTTGACTTGCATTGTTGTGTTGAACATCAAATCAAGCTTATTAATCAGTTTGCTTCTCTGCTATGATTAATATATTAAAGTCGATTAAACTTAAAATTTAAATTTTGAGGGAATTGTTTGCTTTCTCTATGCCGTGCTGATCATTTGTTGGATGGATTGCAGGTGATTCATTTCTATACTAGGGCATTGAGAGCAACATGTTCTTCTTCACTCCTCGGTATTCCACCAAGGAGAACTCTCAGAGGCTCGCCGAACTACTAGCTGTGGTGTCTAGCTAGGCTGCGATAATGAAAAGCACATCAAGGTCAGGTCTCGGCTCATCAGGCACAAGACGGAACAAACCTTTGTGATGTTGGAAAAAAAATGTACGAATTAGTGCTAAGCTATTTAAATTATACTTTCAAGAAGGAATTCTCTGTTTTGATCGAGGCGTGCGAAGCACTGTCCTTAAGAGCAGATCGCATCCCTCTGAGAGAGTATCTCAGTGCAGCAGGTTGATGGCGGCCTAGCCTCCAGGATTTAACGATCGCTGGTCCTACAAGCATGCACTCGCAATGAACAGACCCTGAAACAGCTCGATTTTATTTCCTCTAGAGATTCAGGAAAAAACTGAAGAGTTTAAGAAAAATTCTGAAGAGGAAGAAGATGGTTGAGTTGTTGAGTCTGATTGGTAGTGAAAAGTGCATTTTTATCCATACATTTACTATCACATTTTCATATTTATTCATATAAATCTGCACATTTACTAATATTTTATTATTTATTGTGTGCAGGCCTTGAGAAATAAAAATAAATGAATAAAGCCTCAAAAGAAGCCCAAAAGCCCATGTTTAAAGCCCAATGTAAAAGTTACAATTATCACATGTCAAAATTGCAATTATTAAGGGCAATAGTTGCAAATTCTAAAAGAAGTGGGAAGGATAGACTTCTATTCAACCCTAAATACTTACAAGATGAGGATAAAAGCCAAAGAAGGAGAATTCAAGATCACAAATTCGTTGATAAAAGATTTGGATTTAGGGTAACTTGCTTCCCAAGTTATCCCAAAAATCCAAAATAAAGAGTCGAGATTCAACTTCCAGAAGGAAACGCCCAGATGGACAGACCAGATAAGGCCACGCGTGAAAGCGCGTGGCCAACCGACACCACGTGACCGCGAAAACGTGGCCCAAGCCGCGTTTCCACGGCAAACAAGATGAGTCCAGGGAACAAATTTCGTGGAGGACTTCGATCTGGACTCTACCTCCTTCTGCACCTATAAATACCCCTGCAGACGCAAAAGAAAGAGCGTACAGAAAATAAAGAGCAAAAATCTAGGGTTTTAGGCTAACTTGTAATTTAGGTTAGGTTTTTATTTTCGTTTTTTTTGTAATTTTGTAACTAAGAGAAGAGGATGCTTTCATGGAGGAAGGAGTTCATACTTGTACTGAGGTGACAGCGGTGTAAGTTTTACTTTTCTTCCATTGTTAATTGAATCGACTCGAGATTTGCCTTTGTTATTTCTATTCTTATTTTGTTTCTTTTATTCATGTTTTATCCTTGTTTTATTCTTCTCTTCTTATTTCATTGTTTCTCTCTCTGATGACTTGCATACCATGAGATCCGATCGCTTCGAGACAGCCTAGCTGAAGAAGTGCCCTTGATGGCCTATAGAGATGAACAAGCTTTCTTTTGCTAGTCTTTTCTTTTTGTAGTGTAGATTGCGAAGGTGGACGATCCTATACGCCATACTTGATCGCCTTTAAAGACAAGGTAAGTCGTTGTAAACGGATAAAAAATAAGCAGGGCAGAAGAGGTATGTATGTGTTATAGTTTTCTTTCTAATTTTAGTTTAGATCCACATCTTCCACATCTTTCCAAATTCTTTTCTTCCCACTTCATTGTAAATACCATTGTAAATAATAAAAATAAATAAAAAAAAGAGATAACTTACTTAAATGCTTCCATCGCTAGTCCCTCCCTGAGGATCACGACCCGCATGGCCATTGCTATCGCGGATTAGAATTGAGCACCTTACACATCTTGTTCTAAATCTAAAATACTTTATTTTGTGTGCAGGTAAAATCACAATCAAAATTTTGGCGCCGTTGCCGGGGAGGGACGGTAAGTTACTCTCTAAATAAAAAAAATTAACTAATTCTTTTATTCTTTCTGTTTACAGGTTTGGAGAACAGGAATAATAATAGCAGCAAAGGACATATAGCAACTCTATGCCTCTGCCCTCGAAGGCAGAGCAGCAGAGCATACTATAGTGCCGTGTTTTCGCGACCTTAGTAGTGAACTACTCACTAAGGTTTCTGCAGGTTGCTGTGAATTGAAATATTTGTTTACTGCTCTGTTAAAATTTGTTCTGTGATAAACATGTACATTGCTAATAAACCACCAGTAAAATACTTGTTGAAAAAGATAAAAAATTGATTAGACGTTTGCATTTTAGGCACATGTCTTTTCAATTCATTTATTTTTACTATGAAGAGTGCTGGAGCAAGGTACGTTCGCATTGCATGTAGAATAGGACTCATCTCTTGGTTGCTTTTTATTACTTTAAGTGAATCTTATTTACATATCTTGTACACTTGCACAAACTTATCTTAAGGCTACTAACCCATAACAAGATAAGGTGGGGATTTAATCACCCCTCCTTGGCCCAAAAATCAGATTCCAAGCACTCACTAACCCAAGCCTAACTAAAAATGAGTAGACGTTGGCCCTAGAGACATCTCGGACTCAATTAGGAGATTATCCTAAGGGGGAACAGTGTTGGAATTTGACTCCTGCCAAATCAGTATCTAGGAAGGGGATTGAGGGCCGAAAGCCCAAAGATTGGTGGTTATTTAATTAAGGAACGTCTTTGACGGAAAACCTCCCACCAATCTTGCCCTGACCTGGCTGATTAACTTGTGGTCAAAGTCTGCACCCTAACTCCCGTGGACAGTCTAACCAGTTAGGAGTCGTCTAGGTCATAGGTCTACCCTAACTTAGGTTAGAATTTTTTTCTTTTTGTTTGCTTATTTGTTTGTTTCTTTTTTTTTGTTTGTGTTTGTGTGATATGGCATATAATAATAATTTTTCCAATTTTAATCCATATTACACACCAACTTCTTTTTCGGATATTACCAACCCGGAATATCATAATTTTGACCAATCTAGTGTGCCGGAATGGTCTTATCCGAATGAATATAACCCATACCCCCATCTTATGACCATAATTTTCATACCACTTTCGACTCTTCACAGAGTTCATGGGGTTTCGCTTCCCCCGAGTCCAATTTTCAACCAACTTGTCCTCCGTATCCACCTTGTCCACAATATTCCAAGAGTCATACTCAGATCCACCAATTCAGAATAGAAAACCATCTATCTGAGAAATAATGAGTATGCAGGAGTCCAAGCAACAATCACCATCAATCTTAGACATGATGATGCGTGAGTCAACTGACTCACAACTTCATCATGATTGTCCCAACAACACTTCCTCTTTTCAAGTCCAATCACAAAATGATGCACCTATTGACTATGAAAAGATGCTTAAAGCCATGACTCACGCTAGATTAGCTCGTGATCATGAAATAGATATGATGGTTCAATCTTACGTTCACACCGTTCGGCCGATTCTGCTTTCGCTGACCACTCTCTTAGAGCCGAAGAGTCACGTTGCTTTGGACAATAAGATTCTAATTCAGTACCATCATTTGAGCTTGCCGAAACTCTAATTGATAGTTTGGCAAGTTATTCCCTTCCTGAAACAGAACTTGAGCATGAATATGATCCTGATCTCTAACTTGATGATTCAATTTTACTTCCTGATTCAATAATGACTCCGATGTCTCCACCTGATTTTACTTTTCCCAAGTCAACATTGGATCCTGTGCCAATTCATCAAGAAATTGAATCACCCATTTTTGATGATCATATTGAACTTGACCAATTTTGCAATTTTGAAAGTCCCATGGATAAATTGGCAAGTTCTCATTTCATGATATTGAGCTCAATGAGATATGTGACCTAGATTCTCAAATTGGTGATCAAGTTCAAATTCTCGAATCATTATTGACTCCTGTTTTGTTACCCAACTTAGGTAATCTTTTAGAGTCAGTTTTGATTCCCACACCTATTATTCCTGAACTTGAATCACCATTATTGAGTCACATTTCATTGTGGGAAGATGATTGTGGACTTGAGTTTCAGCTTATTGATTTGGACCCACTTCCTGAACCTAGCCCGACTCTTGAACCCTTACTTGATTTAGGTTTCTTTCTTGAGTAGGTATTTGTTCCCATACTTATGACGTCCAAGTCTATCATTCTATCTTTTCACACTCTATTTTAGGACAAGGCGATTGACACAATTGACTCTGAATATAATTATGAATTATAAAAATTTGATGGGGTGAAATTGCTAAAAAATGATCATACATACATTTTAGTGGGTTATACAAGAAAAATTTTGGTGGGTTCCTCCGTGAAATACTATATTATCTTGATTGGGTAGCAACGCTTGGCCCAATAAGACCACCACCGGAACCACCACCTTGAGGTAACTTCCGCCTTCCCCTTCTTCTTTTTCATGCATATATGCATTCATTCATACATTGAGGACAATGCATGAGATAAGTGTGGGGGTGGGCTTTACTAACATACTAACATAGGTAGAAACTAACCAAAATTTGCTAATAAAAAAAAGGACAATATTTTGACTTTTCTTTTGAAATAAATCTAAGTCAGTCTTATGAATTAGGAAAATTATGATTAGGATTTCTAAAAACATAGTCAAAATAAATAAATTGTTGAATTTTATGTATAGGAGGAGAAATTGAATATGTAATTAGTCTTAATTTTTACCTTAATGAATTGTGCATACCTAATGCATATCTTGGATTCTTAGACAAAGACCCTTGTGCCTCATAAAAAAAATTATTAAAAAAGAAAAAAAAATTAATAAATAAATAAATTTCACCAATTAAGCTGGATACATGTGTCTCAAGAAGCATAAGTATTCACGCCTAAAGGTAAGCTCTAAATAAAATAAAGTCCTTAGTTTTGTGGCCTAGTTCACTCGAATTTGAGTCTGCGGGGTGTTTTCTCACCTGGTGCCCTAAAGCCGACCGGTTTGGGAGTCATCGACTTTAAGTTCACTACATGAGTGGATTACAAAGCCTAAACTAAGAAAAATTACTTTTATATGTATTAACACATCTAATAGTCAATTAGTTAGGTATGAGGGCCTAAGAAGCCTTGATGCTTACACGAAAGAAAATTAGATGAGTTATACATATTAAAAAAAGAAAAAATATATATAATATAATAATAAAGAGGCATGAGAGTCCATGTTAAGGAATTCCTAGTAAAAATTCATAAGGATGCATATGATTTTTGGTAACGAAAAAGACTATACACAACTTCAATTTTTATCCTTACTTAAAATGGATAACAATTTACTTTATAAAGACTATGTCTAAGAATGAATAAAAATGATAATCCTAAAACTTATAGACTACTTAGTCTTTTCAAAAGTATTTCAAATATTTTCCTTTTCATGAATTTTGTCGGTGTAATCTGCTGAAAACCCTCACGAGACAACACTCGTCCTTTAGGGTAACCTAGGGGTTTAACGGCTTGTTGCACGTGCTAAGTGCAACAGTGATTCCTACGAAAGTGAGTTAGGATAAATTAATTTTTTCTTCTTCTTTTTGATTTTTACTCGAGGACAAGCAAAAAGATAAGTGTGGGGGTGTGATTGGTAGTGAAAAGTGCATTTTTATCCATACATTTACTATCACATTTTCATATTATTATATAAATCTACACATTTAGTAATATTTTATTATTTATTGTGTGCAGGCCTTGAGAAATAAAAATAAAAGAATAAAGCCTCAAAAGAAGCCCAAAAGCCTATGTTTAAAGCCCAATGTAAAAGTTACAATTATCACATGTCAAAATTGCAATTACTAAGGGCAATAGTTGCAAATTCTAAAAGAAGAGGGAAGGATAGACTTCTATTCAACCCTAAATACTTGCAGGATGAGGATAAAATCCAAAGAAGGAGAATTCAAGATCACAAATTCGTTGATAAAAGATTTGGATTTAGGGTAACTTGCTTCCCAAGTTATCCTAAAAATCCAAAATAAAGAGTCGAGATTCAACTTCCAGAAGGAAACGCCCAGATGGACGGACCAGATGAGGCCACACGTGAAAGCACGTGGCCAACCGACACCACGTGGCCGCGGAAACGCGGCCCAAGCCGCGTTTCCGAGGCAAACAGGATGAGTCCAGGGAACAGATTTCGTGGAGGACTTCGATCTGGACTCTACCTCCTTCTGCACCTATAAATACCCCTGCAGACGCAACAGAAAGAGCGTACACAAAATACAGAGCAAAAATCTAGGGTTTTAGACTAACTTGTAATTTAGGTTAGGTTTTTTATTTTCGTTTTCTTTTGTAATTTTTGTAACTGAGAGGAGAGGATGCTTTCATGGAGGAAGGAGTTCATACTTGTACTGAGGTGACAGCGGTGTAAGTTTTACTTTTCTTCTATTGTTAATTGAATCGACTCGAGGTTTGTCTTTTTTATTTCTATTCTTATTTTGTTTCTTTTATTCATGTTTTATCCTTGTTTTATTCTTCTCTTCTTATTTCATTGTTTCTCTCTCTGATGACTTGCATACCATGAGATCCGATCGCTTCGAGACTGCCTAGCCGAAGAAGTGCCCTTGATGGCCAATGGAGATGAACAAGCTTTCTTTTGCTAGTCTTTTCTTTTCGTAGTGTAGATTGCGGAGGTGGACGATCCTATACGCCATACTTGAACGCCTTCAAAGACAAGGTAAGTCATTGTAAACAGATCAAAGGTAAGCAGGGCAGAAGAGGTATGTATGTGTTATAGTTTTCTTTCTAATTTTAGTTTAGATCCACATCTTTCCAAATTTTTCTTCCCACTTCATTGTAAATACCATTGTAAATAATAAAAATAAAAAAAAAAGAGATAACTTGCTTAAACGCTTCCATCGCTAGTCGCTCCCTGAGGATCACGACCTGCATAGCCATTGCTACTGCGGATTAGAATTGAGCACCTTGCACATCTTGTCTAAATCTAAAATACTTTATTTTGTGTGCAGGTAAAATCTCAATCAGAGTCCTTTTCTTTGTTTTTTCTTTTTTTTCAATTGGTTGTCACTAATTTGTTTAATTATTGTGGTTTGCTTCTTCTTGCTCAAATTTTGACTTGCATTGTTGTTGTTTAAAATCAAATCAAGTTTATTAATTAGTTTGCTTCTCTACCAATCACTTGTTAATCCATTATGATTGATATATTGAAGTCGGTTAAACTTCAAATTTAAATTTTGAGGGAATTATTTAAGTCCTCCATGCCATGCTGAGCATTTGTTTAATGGATTGCAGGTGATTCATTTATGTAAAAGGACATTGAGAACAACATGTACTTCTTCACTCCCCGGTATCCCACCCAGGAAAAATCTCAGAAGGCTCGTCGAACGGCAGGCTGCGGTGTCTGGCTACACTGCGGCAATGATATGCACAACAAGGTCGGGTCTCAGCTCATCGGGCGCACGACGCAACTCACCTTTGTGATGTTCAAAAAAAATGTACGAATTAGTGCTAAGCTATTTAAATTAAATTTACAAGAAGGAAGAAACTTCTCTATTTGGATTGAGGCATGCGGAGCACTGTCCTTAAGAGTAGATCGCGCCCCTCTGAGAGAGTATCTCAGTGCAGCAGGTTGATGGCAGTCTACCCTCTAGGATTCAACGATCGCTGGTCCTACAAGCGTACACTCGCAATGCACAGGCCCTCGAACAGCTCGATTTTGTTTCCTCCCAAGATACAGGGAAGAACTGAAGAGTTTATGAAAATTTCTAAAGAGGAAGAAGATGGTTTAGTTGTTGAGACCTTTTCTTAGTTTTTTCTTTGTTTTTTTTTCCAAACTGGCTGTCATTAATCTGTTTAATTATTGTGGTTTGCTTCTTCGTTCTCAAATTTTAACTTGCATTGTTGTTGTTAAACATCAAATCAAGTTTATTAATTAGTTTGCTTCTATGCCAATCACCTGTTGATCCATTATTATTGATATATTGAAGTCGGTTAAACTTCAAATTAAAATTTTGAGAGAATTGTTTGCTTTCTCTATGCTCTGTTGATCATTTGTTTAATGGATTACAGGTGAATCATTTATGTACCAGGGCATTGAGAACAATATATACTTCTTCACTCCCCGATATCCCATAAGGGATAACTCTCAGAGGGCTCGTCGAACTGCTGGCTGCGGTGTCTGGCTGGGCTGCGGCAAGGACAAGCACATCAAGGTCGGGTCTCGGCTCATCAGGTACAAGACGCAACTCACCTTTGTGATGTTGGAAAAAAAATGTCTGAATTACTGCTAAGCAATTTAAATTAAATATTCAAGAAGGAAGGAACTTCCTTATTTTGATCGAGGCGAGCGAAGCACTATCCTTAAGAATTGATCGCGCCCCTCTGAAAGAGTATCTCAGTGTAGCAAGTTGATGGTGGCCTACTCTCCAGGATGGCCCTGTAAGCATGCACTCACAATGCATAGGCCCTCGATCAACTTGATTTTTTTCCTCTGGAGAAGCAGGGAGGAACTGAATAGTTTAAGAAAATTTCTAAAGAGGAAGAAGATAGTTGAGTTGCTCAGACCTTTTCTTATTTTTTTCTTTATTTTTTTTTCAAATTGGTTGTCATTAATTAGTTTAATTATTGTGGTTTGCTTCTCCTTGCTAAAATTTTTACTTGCATTGTTGTTGCTAAACATCAAATCAAGTTTATTGAATTGTTTGCTTCTCTGCTAATCACTTGTTGATCCTTTATGATTGATATATTGAAGACGGTTAAACTTCAAATTTAAATTTTGAGAAAATTGTTTGATTTCTTCATGCATTGCTGATCATTTGTTTGATGGATTGAAGATGATTAATTTCTGCACCAGGGCATTAAGAACAACACGTACTTCTTCACTTCCCAGTATCACACCAAGGAGAACTCTCAAACTGCTCGCCGAACTGCTGATTGCGATGTCCGGCTGAGCTGTCGCAAGGAGAAGCACATCAAGGTCAGGTCTCGTCGCATTGGGTACAAGATGCAACTCACCTTTGTGATGTTGGAAAAAAATGTACGAATTACAGCTAGGCTATTTAATATAAACTTACAAGAATGAAGGAACTTCTATTTTGATCGAGGCGTGCGGAGCACCGTCCTTAAGAGTAGATCGCGCCTCTTTGAGAGAGTATCTCGGTGCAGCAAGTTGATGGCGGCCTACCCTCCAGGATTCAACGATCGCTAGCTCTGCAAGCATGCACTTGCACTACACAGGCCCTCAAACAGCTCGATTTTGTTTCCTCCAGTGATGTAGGAAAGAATTAAAGAGTTTAAGAAAATTTCTGAAGAGGATGAATATGGTTGAGTTATTGAGACATTTTCTTAATTTTTTCTTTATTTTTTTCAAATTGGTTGTCATTAATTAGTTTATTTATTGTGGTTTGCTACTTCTAGCTTAAATTTAGACTTGCATTGTTGTAGTAAAACATCAAATCAAGTTTATTAATAAGTTTGTTTCTCTGTCAATCACTCATAGATCCATTATGATTGATATATTTAAGTCGGTTAAACTTCAAATTTAAATTTTGAGAGAATTATTTACTTTCTCTGTGCTGTGCTGATAATTTGTTTGATGGATTGTAGGTGATTCATTTCTATACCAGGGCATTGAGAACAACATGTACTTCTTCACTCCCTGGTATCCCACAAAGGAGAACTCTCTGAGGGCTCGCTGAACTGCTGGTTGCGGTGTCTGGCTCGGCTGTGGCAAGGACAAGCACATCAAGGTCGGGTCTCGGCTCATCGGGCATAAGACGCAACTCACCTTTTTGATGTTGAAAAAAATGTAAGAATTACTGCTAAGCTATTTAAATTAAACTTTCAAGAAGGAAGGAGCTTCTCTATTTTGATCAAGGCGTGTAGAGCACTTTCCATGAGAGTAGATCGTACCCCTCTGAGAGAGTATCTCGGTGCAACAGGTTGATGGCGGCCTACCCTCCAGGATTCAACGATTGCAAGCCCTGCAATCGTGCAATCACAATGCACAGGCCCTCAAATAGCTCAGTTTTCTTTTCTCCAGAGATGCATGGAAGAACTTTAGAGTTTAAGAAAATTTCTAAAGAGGAAGAGGATGGTTGAGTTGTTGAGACCTTTTCTTAGTTTTTTTTTCAATTGATTGTCATTAATTAGTTTAATTATTGTGGTTTGCTTCTTCTTGCTCAAATTTTGACTTGCATTGTTGTTTTTAAACATGAAATAATGTTTATTAATTTGTTTTCTTCTTCGCCAATGACTTGTTGATCCATTATGATTGATATACTGAAGTCAGTTAAACTCCAAATTTAACTTTTGAGGGAATTGTTTGCTTTCTCTATGTTGTGCTGATCATTTGTTTTTTGGATTATAGGTGATTCATTTCTGTACCAGGGAATTAAGAACAACATGTACTTCTTCACCCCCCGGTATCCAACTAAGAAGAATTCTCTGAGGGCTCACTGAACTGCTGGCTGCGGTGTCTGGCTGGGCTGCGGCAAGGACAAGCACATAAAGGTCGGGTCTCGACGCATTGGGCACAAGACGCAACTCACCTTTGTGATGTTGGAAAAAAATATACGAAATACTATTAATATATTTAACATAAACTTTCAAGAAGGAAGAAACTTTTCTATTTTGATCGAGGCGTGCGGAGCACTGTCCTTCAGAGTTGATCGCGCCCTCCTGAGAGAGTATCTCGGTGCAGCAGGTTGATGGCGGCCTACCCTCCAGAATTCAACGATCGATGGCCCTGCAAGCGTGCACTCGCGCTGCACAGACCCTCGAATAGCTCAATTTTGTTTCCTCCAGAGATGCAGGGAAGAACTAAAGAGTTTAAGAAAATTTCTGAAGTGGAAGAAGATGGTTGAGTTGTTGAGACCTTTTCTTAGTTTTTTCTTGTTTTTTAACCTGGTTGTATTAATTAGTTTAATTATTGTGGTTTGCTTCTTCTTGCTCAAATTTTGACTTGCATTGTTGTTGTTAAACATCAAATCAAGTTTATTAATTAGTTTGCTTCTTTCCCAATCACTTGTTGATCCATTATGATTGATATATTGAAGTCGGTTAAACTTAAAATTTAAATTTTGAGCTAATTGTTTGTTTTCTCTATGCTGTGCTAATTATTTGTTTGATAGATTGCAGGTGATTCATTTCTATACTAGGGCATTGAGAAAACATGAACTTCTTTACTTCCCGGTATCCCACCTAGGAGATCTCTCAGAGAGCTCGCCAAACTGCTGGCTATAGTGTCTGGCTGGGCTGCGGTGAGGACGAGCACATCAATGTCGGGTCTCGGATCATCGGGCACAAGACGCAACTCACCTTTCTGATTTTAGAAAAAAAATGTATGAATTACTGCAATGCTATTTAAATTAAACTTTCAAGAAGGAATTCTCTATTTTGATCGAGGTATGTGGAGCACTGTCTTTAAGAGCTGATCGCGCCCTTATGAGAGAGTATCTTGGTGAAGCAGGTCATGGTGGTCTACCCTCTAGGATTCAATGATCACTGGCCCTGCAAGTGTACAGTCGCAATGCACAGGCCCTCGAATAGCTTGGTTTCATTTCCTCCAGAGATGCAGGGGAAGAACTGAAGAGTTTAAGAAAATTTCTGAAGAGGAAGAATATGGTAGAGTTGTTGAGACCTTTTCTTAGTTTTTTTTCTTAGTTTTTTTTCAAATTGGTTGCCGTTAATTAGTTTAAATATTGTGGTTTGTTTCTCCTTTCTCTATGCTAAATATCAAAGCAAGTTTATTAATTAGTTTTCTTTTCACCCAATCACTTGTTGAACCATTATGATTGATATACTGAAGTCGCTTAAACTTTAAATTAAATTTTTTAGGGAATCGTTTGCTTTCTCTATGCTATGCAGATCATTTATTTGGTGGATTGCATGTGATTCATTTCTATACCAGTGCATTGAGAGCAACATGTACTTCTTACTCCCCAGTATCCCACCAAGAAGAAATCCAAGAGGGCTCGCCGAACAACTGACAGCGGTGTGTGGAAGAGCTGCGGCAAGGACAAGGACAAGCACATCAAGGTCGAGTCTCGGCTCATGGGACACAAGAGGCAACTCACCTTTGTGATGTTGGAAAAAAAATGTACGAATAACTGCTAGGCTATTTATATTAAACTATCAAGAATGAAGGAAGTTTTCAATTTTGATCGAGGCATATGGAGAAGTGTCCTTAAGAGTAGATCTCGCCCCTCTAAAAGAGTATCTTAGTGCAGCAGGTTGATGGCGGCCTACCCACTAGGATTCAATAATCGTTGGCCCTGCAAACGTGCATTCACAATGCACAGGGTCTTGAACTGCTCAGTTTTGTTTCCTCTAGAGATGCAGGGAAGAATTGAAGAGTTTAAGAAAATTTCTAAAGAGGAAGAAAATGGTTGAGTTGTTGAGACCTTTTTTGTTTTTTCTAAATTTTTTTTCAAATCGGATGTCATTAATTAGTTTAATTATTGTGGTTTGGTTCTTCTTGCTGTTGTTAAAAATCAAATCAAGTTTATTAATTAGTTTGCTTCTCTGCCAATCACTTGTTGGTATATTATGATTGATATATTGAAGTCAGTTAAACTTTAAATTGGTATTTTCAGTAAATTGTTTGCTTTCTCTATGCTATGCTGATCATTTGTTTGATGGATTACTGGTGATTCATTTTTGTACCTGGGCATTGAGAACATGTACTTCTTCACTCCCTGGTATCCCACTAAGGAGAACTCTCCGAAGGCTCGTCGAACAGCTGGCTGCAGCAAGGACAAGCACATCAATCTCAGCTCATCAGGCACGAGACGTAACTCACCTTTGTGATGTTAGAAATAAATGCACGAATTACTACTAAGCTATTTAAATTAAACTTTCAAGAAGGAAGGACTTCTCTATTTTGATTGAGGCGTACGGAGCACTGTCCTTAAGAGTAAATCGCGCCCCTCTAAGAGAGTATCTCGGTGCAGCAGGTTAATGGCGGCCTACCCTCTCAGATTCAATGATCACTGGCCCTGCAAGCGTTCACTCGCAATGCACAGGCCCTCGAACAGGTCAGTATTGTTTCCACCAGAGATGCAGGAAAGAATTGAAGAGTTTAAGAAAATTTCTGAAGAGGAAGAAGATGGTTGAGTTGTTGAGACCTTTTCTTAGTTTTTTCTTGGTTTTTTCCAAATTGGTTGTCATTAATTTGTTTAATTATTGTGGTTTGCTTCTTCTTGCTCAAATTTTGACTTGCATTGCTGTTGTTAAAAATTAAATAAAGTTTATTAATTAGTTTGTTTCTCTGCTAATCAGTTGTTGATCAATTATGATTGATATATTGAAGGCGGTTAAACTTCAAATTTAAATTTTGAGAGAATTGTTTTCTTTCCCTATGTTGTGTTGATCATTTGTTTGATGGATTGCAGGTGATTCATTTCTATACCAGAGCATTGAGACAACTGTAGGATCGTTGAGATAAGGACTAATTGCGGAATTATCTCTTGTAGGCAACAATGATCTAAAGCACAACATAAGTCACCACAAACTAAACAAGAAAGATTAATCGTTAATAAATAAACAAATAACTTGCAATAAGGAAAACAAATCTCAGAAATTGACAAACGCAAACAAAGAGATTTATCCTGGTTCGGTCCTTGTGACCTACATCCAGTCCCCAAGCCACCCGCTTGAGATTTTCCTTTAACCTTGATCTTGCCACCCAAAATCAATACAACATGTACACCACTTGTCGAATCCCCTTCTCCAAATGTGTACACCTTCTCTTCCACCAAGAAAATACCTTTACACCTTGTACAACTGCCTCTTCAACCAAGAAGCCTCCCGTGTACAATGAACACTTTGAGAATTGCAATACTTTTCCTATAGCCTTGATACTGAATGTGTATGTGGACAAGGTACAGTATAGGAAAGATAAACTTCAGAGAACTTCACTAATGGAATTGTCTTTTGGTGAAGAACAGAAGTTAGAAATCAGTTTTCAGGTTTTCTGGAATTTGGCTTTGGAAAACTGAATGAAAATCTTGTTTTTCTAACCTTTGGCCTTAGGAATAACTTCCCTATTTATAGCTGAAGACTAGGGTTAGTTAGGGTAGTTATAGGACCAATTCAGAGGATATAAACGTTGGAAAACGTTGCCAAAAGGATCAGATAAAGAAAACTGTCCAACAGTCAGAAACTGCCTATAGTCGACTTGAGATATGAGTTAGTCGACTAAGTTGGGCAATTTATACTGGTCGACTAATATTGGGTATAAGTCGACTACAACATCTATTAGTCGACTATATAAACTGTTAAGTCGACTAACAGTGACAAACAGAGAGTAGGGATCTTTCAGGACAAAAGATAGTCGACTAGGGAAATCTATAAGTCGACTATACCATGTATTAGTCGACTAGGAAAATATATAAGTCGACTAATAACATTATTAGTCGACTAATCATTTTTATAAGTCGACTAATCACCCTATTAGTCTACTAATAGGCAGGGTCAAGTCTACTAATAGGAAGGGTCAAGTCTACTAATAGGCTATGATATATGTGTGTGCATCGAGGCTTTTACATGCTATATCTTCTTTACAAATCACAACATCTCAACCCTCTTTGGCACAACTTGATCATGTCGGACTCTGATTCTTCATGAGTTAGAGCTCCAATTGAATTTGATCTTCACGAACGTCTTCATCGAAATAGGTTCCAACAACAACATGTACTTCTTCACTCCCGGATCCCACCAAGGAGAGCTCTCAGAGAGCTCGCCAAACAGCTGGCTATGGTGTTTGGCTGGTCTGCGGCATTGACGAGCACATCAAAGTTGTGTCTCAGCTCAAAAGGCACAAGACACAACTTACCTTTGTGATGTTGGAAAAAAATGTACGAATTACAGCTAAGCTATTTAAATTAAACTTTCAAAAAGGAATGAACTTCTCTTTTTTGATCGAGACGTGTGGAGCACTATTCTTAAGAGTAGGTCGCTCCCCTCTGAGAGAGTATCTCGGTGCAGCAGGTTGATGGAGGCCTACCCTCCATAATTCAACAATCATTGGCCCTACAAGCGAGAACTGCACTGGCCCTCGAACAGCTCTGTTTTGTTTCCTCCAGAGATGCAGGAAGAACTAAAGAGTTTAAGAAAATTTCAGAAGAGAATGAAAATGGTCGAGTTGTTGAGACATTTTCTTAGTTTTTTTTCTTTGTTTTTTTCAAATTGGTTGTCATAAATTAGTTTAATTATTGTGGTTGGCTTCTTCTTGCTCAAATTTTGACTTGCATTGTTCATGTTAAACATCAAGTCAAGTTTTTTTACTTAGTTTGCTTCTCTGTCAATCACTTGTTAATCCATTATGATTTATATATTGAAGTTGGTTCAACTTCAAATTTAAATTTTGACAGAATTGTTTGCTTTCTCAATGCTTTGCTGATCATTTGTTTGATGGATTGCAGGTGATTCATTTCTATACCAGGATATTGAGAACAACATGTACTTCTTCACTCCCCGGTATCCTACCAAGGAGAACTCTCAGAGTGCTTGCGAACTGCTGGCTGTGGTGTCTGGCTGGGCTGCGACAAGGACAAACACATCAAGGTCAGGTCTCAGCTCATCAGGCACAAGAAGCAACTCGCCTTTGTGATGTTGGAAAAAATGTACGAATTACTTCTAGGGTATTTAAATTAAACTTTCAAGAAGGAAGAACTTCTCCATTTTGATCGAGGCGTGTGGAGCACTGTCCTTAAGAATAGATCAAGCCACTTTGAGAGAGTATCTCAGTGCAACATGTTGATGGCAGCCTACCCTCTAGGATTCAACGATTGCTGGCCCTGCAAGAATGCACTCGGAATGCATAGGCCCTCGAATAACTCGGTTTTGTTTCCTCTAGAGATGTAGGGAAGAATTGAAGAGTTTAAGAAAATTTCTAAAGAGGAAGGAACTACTCTATTTTGATCGAGACGTGTGGAGCACTGTCCATAAGAATAGATCGCGCCCCTCTGAGAGAGTATCTCAGTGCAGTAGGTTGATGGGGGCCTACCCTCTAAGATTCAATGATCGCTGGCCCTACAAACATGCACTCGCAATGCACCGGCCCTCGAACAACTCAATTTTATTCCTCCAGAGATGTAGGGAAGAACTGAATAGTTTAAGAAAATTTCTGAAGAGGAAGAAGATGGTTAAGTTGTTGAGACCTTTTCCTAGTTTTTCTTGGTTTTTTTCAAATTGGTTCTTAATAATTAGTTTAATTATTATGGTTTCCTTCTCCTTGCTCAAATTTTGACTTGCATTGTTGTTGCTAAACATCAAATCAAGTTTATTAATTAGTTTTCTTCTCTGCCAATCACTAGTTGATCCATTAAGAGTAGATCGCGCCCCTCTGAGAGAATATATCAGTGTAGCAGGTTGATGGCAGCTTACCCTCCAGGATTTAATGATCGCTGGCCCTACAAGCATACACTCGTAATGCACAGGCCTCGAACAGCTCAGTTCATTTCCTCCCAAGATACAGGGAAGAACTAAAGAGTTTATGAAAATTTTCGAAGAGGAAAAATATGGTTGAGTTGTTGAGACCTTTTCTTACTTTTTTCTTAATTTTTTAAAATTGGTTGTCATTAATTAGTTTAATTATTATGGTTTGCTTCTTCTTTCTCAAATTTTAACTTGCATTGTTGTTGTTAAATATCAAATCAAGTTTATTAATTAGTTTGCTTCTCTATAAATCACTTGTTGATCCATTATTATTGATATATTGAAGTCGGTTAAACTTCAAATTAAAATTTTGAGAGAATTGTTTGCAATCTCTATGCTCTGCTGATCATTTCTTTGATGGATTGCAGGTGAATCATTTATGTACCAGGGCATTGAGAACAACATATACTTCTTCACTCCTCGATATACCACCAAGGAGAACTCTCAGAGGGCTCGCTGAACTGCTGGCTGCAGTGTCTGGCTGGGCTGCGGCAATGGCAAGCAGATCAAGGTTGAGTCTCAGCTCATCAGGCACAAGACGCAACTCACCTTTGTGATGTTGAAAAAAATGTTTGAATTACTACTAGGCAATTTAAATAAATTTTCAAGAAGGAAGAAACTTCTCTATTCTGATTAAGGCGTGCGGAGCACTGTCCATAAGAATAGATCGCACCCTACTGAAAGACTATTTTGATGTAGCAAGTTGATGGCGGCCTACCCTCCAGGATGGCCCTGTAAGCATGCACTCGTAATGCACAGGCCCTCGAACAGCTCGGTTTTCTTTCCTCTAGAGGAGCAGGGAGGAACTGAAGAGTTTAAGAAAATTTCTGAAGAGGAAGAAGATAGTTAAGTTGCTGAGACCTTTTCTTAGTTCTTTTCTTTATTTTTTTTCAATTGGTTGTCATTAATTAGTTTAATTATTGTGATTTGCTTCTTCTAGCTCAAATTTGGACTTGCATTATTATTGTTAAACATCAAATCAAGTTTATTAATTAGTTTGTTTCTCTGCCAATCACTCGTAGATCCGTTATGATTGATATATTGAAGTCGGTTAAACTTCAAATTTAAATTTGAGAGAATTATTTGCTTTCTCTGTGTTGTGCTGATATTTGTTTGATGGATTGCAGATGATTCATTTCTATATCAGGGCATTGAGAACAACATGTACTTCTTCACTCCCCGGTATCACACTAAGGAGAACTCTCTGAGAGCTTGCTAAACTGCTGGCTGCAGTGTCTGGCTCGGCTGCGACAAGGACAAGCACATCAAGGTCAGGTCTCGGCTCATCGGGCACAAGACGCAACACACCTTTTTGATGTTGAAAAAAATGTACAAATTACTGCTAAGATATTTAAATTAAACTTTCAAGAAGGAATGAACTTCTCTATTTTGATTGAGACGTGCGAAGCACTTTCTATAAGAGTAGATCGCGCCCCTTTGAGAGAGCATCTCGGCGCAGCAGGTTGATGGTGGCCTACCCTCCAGAATTCAACGATCGCTGGCCCTACAAGCATGCAATCATAATGCACAGGCCAACAAACAGCTTAGCTTTCTTTCCTCCAGAGATGCATGGAAGAACTTTAGAGTCTAAGAAAATTTCTGAAGAGGAAGAAGATGGTTGAGTTGTTGAGACCTTTTCTTAGGTTTTTTTTTTCAAATTGATTGTCATTAATTAGTTTAATTATTGTGGCTTGCTTCTTCTTACTCAAATTTTAACTTGCATTGTTGCTTTTAAACACAAAATAATGTTTATTAATTTGTTTTCTTCTTTGCCAATCACTTGTTGATCCAATATGATTGATATACTGAAATCAGTTAAACTCCAAATTTAAATTTTGAGGGAATTGTTTGCTTTCTCTATGATGTGCTGATCATTTGTTTGATGGATTGCAGGTGATTCATTTTGGTACCTAGAAACTGAGAACAACATGTCTTCTTCACTTCCTGGTATCCCACCAAGGAGAACTCTCAGAGGACTCACCGAACTGCTGGCTGCGGTGTCTAGCTAGGCTGCGGCAAGGACAAGCACATCAAGGTTGGGTCTTGGCTAATCGGGCACAAGATGCAACTCACCTTTGTGATGTTGGAAAAAATATATGAATTACTACTAGGCAATTTAAATTAAACTTTCAAAAAGGAAGGAACTTCTCTATTTTGATCGAGGCGTATGGATCACTGTCCTTAAGAGTAGATCACGCCTCTTTGAGAGTTTATCTCGGTACAGCAGGTTAACGGCAGCCTACCCTACAGGATTCAATGATCGCTGGCCCTGTAAGCATGAACTCGTAATGCACAGGCCCTCGATCTGCTTGATTTTGTTTCCTCCAGAGATGCAGGGAGGCACTGAAGAGTTTAAGAAAATTTCTGAAGAGGAAGAACATGGTTGAGTTGTTGGGACCTTTTCTTAGTTTTTTTCTTTGTTTTTTTTTTCAAATTGGTTGTCATTAATTAGTTAAATTATTGTGGTTTGCTTCTTATTTCTCAAATTTTAACTTGCATTGTTGTTATTAAACATCAAATCAAGTTTATTAATTAGTTTGCTTCTCTGTCAATCACTTGTTGATCCATTATTATTGATATATTGAAGTCGGTTTTAGTTGCCCTTGGAAAACAAAGAATAAAGCATAGAAATAATGCAAATCATACCATATAACAAGTGAAAGAAAATGTGGCTCGACTCTTATATTGATGTCACTTCAATCGTCAAGTACAAGCACTCAATTCCTCTCTCTCACAAGTTTTGATACTAGACTACAAATTAAAAAACAAGACTACAACTTTTGTGCTAGCTAAGAAAGAACCAAAATCCTTAGAAAATAAACACAAATTCTAATCCTATTCTTTGCTCCTTTTTCCTCTATTGAAACTGGCATTTATAGGGAAAAACTATAAGGGGAGATCCGGGGAAAATTAGGGGAGCAAACGCTCCCCCAACAAAGTCCAACAAGCCGCGGAAACTCAGCTAGGGCCTCGTTTCTGCGGCCATGATGTGGCCAGGTGGCCACACCCAATTAGGGGAGAACTCAGGTTTATTGTATTTCCCTTATTTTCTTCTGGTTTCTTATTTCTGCTTCAAAAGTTGACAAAATAGCCTTTGATTATGTGGCTTCAACTACTTGATTCAGGGAGGATTCTTCTCAAACTCTTGATATGCCAAGATTTTGCCCTGATTTCTTTATTTCGAATTTATTCTGAATTAAATCAGAATTTGGTGGGCTTTTGGGCTTGTTTCTCTTTTCTTTCTTTTAGCACTTCGGCCTACATTTAACAAAGAAAAAGAAGATATTAATAGGATATATTAGCTAAAAAGTATGGTAAGGTTACAATGTAAATGCAATATATGTGACTAATCACACCCCACACTTATCTTTTTGCTCGCCCTCAAGCAAAACATCAGACTAATTCTAATCAATCATTAGACCACTTTCGCAGGTCACTCGATTGCACTGAGCATGTGCAACAAGCCGTTAAACCTCTAGGTTACCTCTCTAAAGGACGAGTTTTGTCTCGTGAGGGTTTTCAGTGGATTGCACCCACAAAATCCATGAAGAAAGAGAAAAAGGTTAGTATTTCCAAAAAGCATTTTTTTTAAAGGAGATAATATTTGAAGTATATTTGTGAGAGTTTAAGTAATCTTTAAATTATAGGAATATCAAATTTTTTATTCCTAAACTTAGTCTCTATTCTATAACATGTCATTAATCAAAGTAAGGAGTCAAATTATTTTTCTCATCTAGTCTGTTAATTTACCCTGAGTCGTATGCACCATCATGACTGTGAGGTTGACTAAGGGTTCTTTAACATTAACTCATGTGCCTTATTTATTTTTGGTGGAATTTATTCCTCAATTCATTAGGCTTTCTAATCTACCCATGTAGAGAGCCTTCAGTTGGTGACATCCAAACCAGACAGTTTTAGGGCACCAGGTGAGAAAATACCGTTAAGGACTTAAATACTCGAGCAGATAAGGCCACGAAACTAAGGTTTTTATTTATAAGATGTATCCCTTTTTGGCGTGAATACTTATGCTTCATAAGGCATAAATACCCAGCTTAATCAGATGATTTATATACACATTTTTTTCAAGCTTATCTAATTATCTTTTGCATAAATACTAAGGCTTTCTTAGGCCAAAGCACCTAACTAATCAATAATTAGACTTGTTTTTTTTCTTTTCATAATATATTTTTTTATAAGGCATAAGAGTCTCTGTTTTAAACCCTAAGTGTGTAAGTGTATTTAATGTGCATATGTCATCAAGGTAAATATCAAGACTAAATTACTTTCACAAATTTTCTTCCTGACCCTAAAAATCAAACAAGTTATCTTATTTTGACCAAGTGTAAGAAATCCTAATTATGATTCTCTTATTCCTTAAAATTTACTTAATTTCTTACAAAAATATATCAAAATATTGTTCTATCCCTTTTAAAAAGTTTTTTTTTTTATATTTATATATATATATATTTTATTTCTTTTTTATCAGTCATGTTAGAACTCTCCCCCACACTTATCTCATGCATTGTCCTTAATGTATGAAAGAAATGTATAAATGCATGAAATAAAATGGAAAGAAGGAAAGTTACCGATACACTGGGTCAAAAAGACCCATTGCCGTTTCATTTACCGACACCGATTCCAAGAAAGGTTTAAGGCATTGACCATTTACTTTAAAGTCATTTCCATTCTTGGTGTCACTGATCTCAACTACACCGTGTGGAAACACGATTTTTACAACGAATGGCCCAGTCCATCTTGATTTCAATTCTCCTAGAAAAAGATGAAGCATAGAATTATAGAATAAGACTTTTTTCCAAGGACAAAGGTTTTTCTTATGATGTGCTTATCGTGGAAAATCTTGACTCTATCTTTAGTGATTCTAGCATTTTCATAGGCCTCATTTCTCAATTCTTCCAATTTGGAAATTTAAAAATTTCAAAGGTCACCGGCCTTACTCAAGTCGAAATTCAACTGTTTGATTGCCTATAAGGCTCGGTGCTCTAACTCAACGGGCAAGTGACAAGATTTTCCATAAACTAACCTATAAGGAGACATTCCTAGAATTATTTTGAAAGCGGTCCTGTAGGCCCATAGAGCGTCTACAAGTTTGATGGACCAATCTTTCTGGTTTTGGTTCACAGTTTTCTCCAAGATAAGTTTGACTTGTCTATTAGAAACCTCAACTTGCCCACTTGTTTGAGGATGATAAGTTGTGGACAACTTGTGAGTTATGGCATACTTTCGCATAAGAGCTTCAAAAGATCTATTGCAAAAGTGAGTGTCATTATCACTGATGATAGCACAAGGGGTTCCGAGTGTGAAAAAATGTTCTCTTTCAAAAACTTTATGACAACTTTGTTATCATTAGTTTACAAGGAATGGCTTCTACCCACTTGGACACATAATCTATAGCAACCAATATGTATTGGTTCCCAAATGAATTAGGAAATGGATTCATAAAGTCGATGCCCCAAAATCAAAGACTTCTATTTCTAGAATTAGGTTGAGGGGCATCATATTTCAGTTTGAAATCCATCCTACCATTTGGCATCTAGGGCATGTCTTGCAAAATTCATAAACATCCTTGAACAATGTAGGCTAATAAAACCCACTTTATAGCACTTTTTCACTAGTCTTGCGGGGACCAAAGTGTCCATCACATGCAAGTTCGTGACAAAAGGATAGAACACTCTTAACCTCCTCATCGGGAATACTATAAATCACCTGGTGGGGGGGTGAATAAGGGTTAATGCTAATTTAATGATCTTTTTAAGCAAATATGAAAATATGATGCAACGATCGCCCAAAACAAGACTAAGAGCCGAATACCTAGTGAAGGGCTCTGAACTCCTTCCTCGTGATTCCTCTAGATAAGAGTTTGAGGTGCGTATTATAATCTTGTTGTATGAGCAATGATCGACAATATAGCAAAGAATGGAATGGATGCAATAGTGAAGTGCACACAAGATATGTCACAAGTTAGAAATAAAGTGCTAAAACACAAGCAAGAAATGAAGAGCAATAAAGGATAGCAAAGAATAGAAATCAACCACAAACACAAAGGGTTTGTTTCGAGGTTCGAGCCACTGCTCTACTCCCCACCTTCACCACCGTGAAGGGTTTCCACTATATCCATCGAGGAACGATTACAAGGTCAACCGAAGACCGGAGTACCGAACTCCAGCAAGTACAATCCTCTACCAAAGAGGGATCACAATGCAAGAAGAACAAGTAACCAAGTGATCAACAAGGGATCACAAACTTCTCTTTACAACTTCATTATAGAATGAGGAGGATATTTTGGCTCAAGAAGTGTAGTGAGAAAACAAACTCACTTAAAAAGAAAAATTGCTTTGAAAACAACTGAAAATAAGTAGCCAAGGAAGCACTAGAGAATTGAATGCTTTGAAACACTTTTCTTTCTTTTAAAACTTGAAAAACAATGGGTATTTTCTTGTATTTCGCAAGTGACCAATCCCCTCTATTTATAAGGAATGGAGGAGGTCTAAACATGATTAAAATTAGGTAAACAGGTCAGAGAATAGCTGCCAAAAATTCAAGATTAGCTGACACAAAAATCTCCAACAAATCCCAAGAGAAACTCAGAAAATAGACGTTGGCCGCTGGAGACGGCTGTCAGTCGACCAGCCCAGTGGACTGGCAATCCAATTGGCAACTAGCCGTTGGATTCGATCGACCGGACGCCAGAAGAAATTTTTCTATTGAACTGTCGGTTGATTGATCGATCGACCGAAAGGAAACAGAGAGCAAAGTGGTGCCAGTCGGTCGACCGACAGATATGCACAAAACATGCATGCCCTGGACTCAAGGCTCGGTCGACCAGCCGGTCGATCGGTCAGACCTGGAATAGAACCGGTTGACCGGCCCGGTCGACCGTCAGTCCAGAAATAGATTTTGTTATGGGATTTTTCTGAAATTTGGAAAATTTTCAAATAAATTTTGTAGGGATATATGGCTAAGTATCATGCTGAAAAGATAGGTATACATGATATAAATAAGATATAAAATTATAATAATTTGAGTCATGTATAGAAATCAAAGCATAAACTTAAATCAAAAGCCAAAAATAAAAACCGTATTTTGGAAAATGTGTGTGTGTTCTTGAGCCAATCTGACAAAACCTCAAACTTTAACAAACTAAGTCTTATATAGGTTCTAGGTGACTACAAAGTCTTCAAGTGGGCTTCTCCATGATCTTGAGTAGCTTGGTATATTCTTTGAATAGCTTGATATGATGAACCCGAAATGACCGACTTGAGTCAAAACGATCTTCCTTTAGGGAAGAGCACTCCATAAATCCTTGGAACCCTGAAACACTAAACATGATTAGTACAAATAACTATATATGTTTTGTAATCATTAAACTCAATAAAACGGGTGATTATAACCTTGGGCCAACAATCTCCCCCTTTTTGATGATGACAAAACATACTAATTATTTTTTTAAAAAAATGGGGAAAAGAGCTTGGAAGCTCCCCCTCAAATCATGTTATGTATAAAAAAATGACTATATACATAAACAAAGAATTATGTTCATAAAAAAAGAAAAACATAGGAAAACAAAACACATTGTTCTCAAAAACCAAAAGTCAAAACTCAAAACTCAAAAGTCTAAACTAACTTGTTATTTCTTAAAAAGCACAAAACTAACTTGTTATTATTCAAAACTAAAAAATGCATAGCTCTAAAATATTAAAACTCAAAATGCATAACTCCAAAGTCATTAAAACTTAAAATGTATAACTCTAAAGTAAAAAATAATTAACTTTTTCTCCCCCTTTTTGTCATACATCAAAAAAGGTAAACATAGTTAAAAAAAATTTCTTCATAATTCCATAATACAAACATTCAATTCACCACAAATAAAGGAAAATCTAGCATAGTCTAGTGGTTTTGTAAAAATATCGGCATGTTGAAAATCGACAGAAACATAATCAATATCAATATCACCTTTCTCATAATGATCTCTAAGAAAGTGATACCGAATGTCAATGTGCTTAGTATTGCTATGTTGATTTGCATATTTAGTCATATGAATAGTACTAGTATTATCACAAAATATTTTAATATGATCAAAATGTAAATCATAGTCAAGGAGGGTATGTTTTATCCAAAGAACTTGTGCACAACAAGCTCCGGCGCAACATATTGTGCCTCGGCGGTTGAGAGGGCTACGGAATTTTGCTTTTTGAAAGACCAAGAAACAAGACAATTATCAAGAAATTGACATGTTCCACTTGTACTCTTCCTATCCACTCTACAACCCGCATAGTCGACATCCGAAAAACTCGTCATGAAAAATTGTCCGGTCTTCAGATACCACAAACCCATTTCAGTTGTACCCTAAGGTATCTAATAATGTGTTTTACCGCAACTAAATGGGACTTTTTAGGACACGATTGAAATCGAGCACAAAGACATACGAAAACATAATATCTGGCCTACTAGCCGTCAAATACAACAAGCTACCAATCACGCTACAGTAAAGCTTAATATCTACACTTGTACCTTGTTCATCCTTGTCAAGCTTGGTGGTTGTTGCCATGGGAGTTTTGCTTCTTTTAGCCCCTTCAAGGTCATATCTCTTGATTAGTTCCTTTGTGTACTTCGCTTGATTAATGAAGATCCCATCCTTCCTTTGCTTGATTTGGAGTCCAAGGAAGTAGTTAAGCTCACCCATCATAGACATCTTAAATTCTTCCCCTTTGGATACTTCACCTATAACAAGATCCTTGGGATGATGTGGATTGTATCTCCAATCTTTTGGAAGAGGTTGAGGAGGCTCTACTTCAAGTTCTTGATTTTCATTTCCTTGAGCCTCATTTTCTTGAACTTCATTTCCTCCATCATCCTTTTTCATGACTTGAATGGTAGGTGAGTCCTTCAAAGTAACTCTCTCCATGTCTTCATTTAAAGAATCTATTTCTACAACATTCTTAACAAACACATTAGATTCCTCAAACTTTACATGAATAGATTCTTTAATAGTTAAAGATGACTTTAAAAACTCTATATGCTTTACTAGTATTTGAATAACCGACAAAAATTGCTTTATAAGACTTTGCATCAAATTTTCCTAAATTGTCTTTTGTATTCAAACAAAGCATTTACATCCAAAAACCTTAAAGTAAGAAACATTTGGCTTTCTAGAAAAATAGATCTCAAAAGATGTTTTTGAAGTATTTTTGCATAAGAAAACTCTATTTGAAATGTAGCAAGATGTATTAACGGCCTCGGCCCATAGATAATGAGGGAGGCCATATTCATTTATCATTGTCCTAGCCATCTCTTATAATGTCTAATTTTTCCACTCAACGACTCCATTTTGTTGTGGAGTTCTAGGACAAGATAGTTCATGATTAATTTCATGTTCTTCACAAAAAGTGGTAAAGGGCAGGTTATTGAATTCACCACCTCTATCACTTATTATTCTTAAAATGGAAGAATCTTTTTCCTTTTCAACTCTTTTCTTATATGCTTGAAAATATGAAAAGGCTTGATTTTTGTGCTCTAAATAGAAAACCCATGTAAAACGCGAGAAATCATCAACTAAAACAAATTTAAAATGATTCCCACTTAGACTTTTGGTTTGAGTAGGACCAAATAAATCCATATGGATCAACTCCAAGGGACGTGATGTCATGATATCCTTGATTGACTTGAAAGAGGACTTGGTTTGTTTCCCAAGTTAGCACGCGTCGCAAACGCGGTCCTTTTCAAAGTTCAAGCAAGGAATACCTTTCACAATTTCCTTATTGTTTAATCTAGATAGATGGTCAAAAGAAATGTATCCTAATCTTCTATGCCACAACCAAGAGTCATCATCGAGGGATTTTAAACAAGTAGCATTGCAAAACATATTAGACATATCAATCATGTATACATTGCTTTCACGAAAACTGAAAAATATACATGTGTTAGATTGTCTATCAATAAGCTAAATTATCAAAAACAACATCAAAACCTTTGTCACAAAGTTGACTAACACTCAAGAGGTTATGCTTGAGGCCATCAACTAAAACAACATTTCCTATTAAAGGGGATGTACCAAGTTTAATATTACCAATACCGATGATTTTTCCCTTGGCATCATCTCCGAAGGTAACGGTGATGTTGGCCCAGAGGCCTTCCACTCTAGTTTTGATGATGATTAACTCATGTAGTTATGTTTACTAATAATCTTGTGATTTTAGTTTCAGATCATTAATCAAGATATTAGTTGGTGATTAGCTTCAACAAGATGATTTGGAAGCTTTCACATGGTGATTCCAGAGCCCGAGCATCAAGATCATATGTTGCACTCATTGGAGTCTAACTCGTGGATCACGGTGTTTTGGATCGAGTCGACTTGAAGACAGTGTTCATCAAGAAGACTTAGGTATCCATAGTTTTAATTTAGTGTGTTTTAGATCCATGTGTAAAGATAAGAATAGTTGATATGCTCAAGTGCACAATACACACACGTTTTATGTTTTGGTATTTTTAACAAAACATATTTTGGTAAAATATCATGTTTTGGTATATTTAAATATCATGTTTTTGTATTTGAATAAGTTTTAGGAAAAATCAGATTTCCTATTGAAAAATCTAAGTTTGGTAAAATATAGTTTTTGGTTTTTGATAAAGTTTGTAGGACACAAAAATGTTTCAAAATGTTTGATTTTTGTGTTGAAATATTTATCACATGTTTGTATATCCATGTAAAATGATAAAACCATTTTTAAGAATTTTTAGAAGATTTTTGGGATTTATTAAAATATTTTTAAATCTGTTTTTCTGACCAAAAACAGTGCCTGATAGGCTCTGGCAGTCGACCGAACGGTCGACCGGGACCCAGAGTTGGTCGACCGAAGTGCACAGCCTATGCACATCTAGCCTGACACTTGGGCGGTCGACCGGCGGGTCTACCGGACCAGAGAGCTCTGCTCTCTATTTTTCTGCGATCAACCAGCCGGTCGACCGGATGCCCCCAATGGTTATATTTTTGACCGTTGGCGGTTGACCGGACGGTCGACCGCCAGCCATCCAGGCTGGATTTTTAGCCCAATGGTTATGTTTTTGGGGAGGTTATTTTAGCCCCATTTCTTGGGGGTTTTGGCTAAGATTTTTATCAAGAAAAATTCCTACTTTCTGAAGTATTTAAAACAAGTTTTCAAAATAGTTTAAAGCTTCAAAAGATTTATCTTTATATTGTTTTAGGGTTTTAGAAAAATCAAAGAAAATAGAAAATTGGGAGATTTGGTTTGTTATTCATTTCTATCTTTTACAAAGAGTTTTCCCAAGTATTTTTCTTTAAGTTTTTGTTTTCCAAACTCTACTTTTTCCACACATGAGCTATCATTCTATCCTATTCTATTAGTATCATTTGTTTGTGGAAAAAGTGATTTGGTTTGTGGTTGAGACATACCACTTTTGTAAACCTTTCTTTGTGGTTGGCTCCCTCGTTGGTAGAGGTTGAGATTGTTGTATCCCTCTTCGGTAGAGGTAGATAGTGGTTGTATTGCCTCGATGGAAGTGGTATCGGTTGCCTTGGTGGAGTTCAGTACTCCGGTTTTTGGTAGACCATTTGTATTGCCTTGGTGGAGGTTGTATTGGTTGAGGGAGGAGTTCAGTACTCCTAGTGGATTGCAAATCCTTCTCGGTGAAGGCGAGGATGTAGAGCTCGGTGCTCGAACCTTGAAACACATCTCTTTGTTTGTGTTTGATCATTTGTCTCTCAACTCTATCTCTTTACTTTGTGTTATGTATCATTCATATTGTCATATCATATTTGCTTGTATTGTGCCTTGAATTATTTCATATTGCTTATATCTTATATGCTTGGTTGCTTGTGTGCCTCACTTATACTTAACCACTAGAGCTTCATATAGCACCTCAACTCTTATTCAGAGGAATCAAGAGGAGTTAGTCCAGAGCCCTTCATGAGGAATTCAGCTATACTCGTTGGTTGTATTAAGTATAGTTGCAAATTAGTTTTAATTTTCGTATTTAGTTCATTATATTAGTGGTACACCTATTCACCCTCCCTCTAGGTGTACTTTCAATTGGTATCAGAGCCTACGCTCCTGATACTTAGGTTTAACCACCTAGGAGTGAGATCTTGGCTAGCTAATCTATCATTTGCATTTTGCACACATATATTGTTTGCACACACTCATGGACTTCATGACCCCACCTATGTTTGATTCTTCCAACATTGTTGTTTGAAAAACTAAGATGTCCATTTATTTGAAAACCCTAGGTTTGCATGTTTTTATTACCGCTACCAAGAAATACTATCTTGATAATAGCAATCATATAGGGGCCAATGCACAAGTCCTTGAGGCTATTAGAAGCACATTAAATAAAGATTATCTTATGCTTGTTTCTAACCTTGAAACCGCTTTTGTAGTGTGGAACAAGTTGACCACCTACACCTCCAAGCTTCAATTGCAAATCCAACCAGAGGGTGAATCTAGTGGAGATGAATCTGAGCCACAACGATGCTATATGGTCTAAGGGAATGACTCCCTTGAGGTATACTCGGATACTCAACTAGATAGTGCTAGCTCTTCATTTGATATTCATGATAGTATGGATGCCAATGCTTTGAATGAAGAGTTATCTATTGTTTGTGAGAACCTCCTTGAAAAATATAAAGTTTTAAAAAGAAAACTTGTAAAATAAATAAAGAAAAAGAAGATTTGTTTTCAAAACTTGACATGGTTTTGCAAGAGAAAGTGGAAATTTCAAATGAGAGGGATTCATTAAAATCTCAACTTGATTTTGCCCTAAAAGAAAATGAATTTTTAAAATCTAAAAATGATTATGAAAGAATTTTGAAGAAAAATGAAAACTTGTCTTCAAAAGTTAACTTTGTTTTAAAATAGAATGATTCTTTGAAAAACAAAATTATTTCTATTTCAAATGATTTAGATGCTTGTTTAAAGAAAAATGAATTTTTGAAAAATAAAATTGATACACATGTTTGCCATGCTAGGGTAGCTTCACCTAATTCACCTATTGCATGCTCCACTTCTTCTTTGATTAATAATGATATAAATGTTTTAAATAAGAATATGGATTGTTTGGGCTCTGCTTTGAGCCAATGTGTTGTGAGTCATACACGTTGGAATCTTTGTTTCGAAAGAAACAAGTTCCATCTTTGCATGCACACCATCCACGGCATACACATGCTACTCACGGTCACCATCATCACATGCATGCTCATGTGTACACTTGTATACATTGTGGACGTAAGGGCCACCTTGCTAAATTTTACTTTGCTAGAATACATGATGTAAATTTAGCAAATAAATTTGTTTGGTTTAGGGAAGGGACTAACCCCCATGGACCCAAAAGGATATGGGTACCAAAGATCACCCCTATTGTATTTGATGTAGGTGTGGGCTCTCGCATGATGTGAGAGTATGGGTACCTTGGAGTGGATGCGTTCCGAGTTTCATGGAGACTATTTGGATGCATCACTTTCAAGGGATGTTTGGCAGGAGGATCACCTTGGTTTGGAGACATGGAGAGTTGCCTCTTCGGTTTTGGTAACAATCCTTTACTCCCATTTTTATTTGCATGCTTTTCATGTTCTTTGATTTATATCACATCAAGTTTTATTGTTCATTATGCCTATGCCATGTTTATTAGATTAGTGATATACATGTTTAGTTATTTTGAGATCACCCATGTTCAGTATGGTTCTATATCTATGTGTTATCACTTTGTTGTTTGAACTAATATGTACATCCTAGATCTAATGTATATGCATATACATAATGATCATATGGATGTTTATAATTTTTGTTTCATATCTTTGATGTTTATAGTTTATCATGTTGATTTATGTCTCGTTTTATGCTTCATGATTTGATTACATGTTTAAATGTTAGTTTTCATTAAGACTAGGTATATACTTGTACATATAGTGGGCCATAAATAAATTTATATATGTTTGTGCTTGAATGCTTATTTGTACCCATTAGATGTGATAGTATAGTTTAGTTTTGATGATTCATGCATTTGACTTGTATTACTC
The DNA here is from genome assembly GCA_038442645.1 of Agave tequilana. Classification (NCBI taxonomy): domain Eukaryota; kingdom Viridiplantae; phylum Streptophyta; class Magnoliopsida; order Asparagales; family Asparagaceae; genus Agave; species Agave tequilana. The sequence continues at coordinate 2,580 of JAVJIF010012108.1, read as the reverse complement.
TGTTTGTTTTTATGTTCATGTATTTACGTTTAATTTCATGTATATGTCCATTTTATTCAAACTATTGATTATATATATACATCCTTTTGAGACACGTGCCTTCATGCATATATTTTTGTGGACTCGTTGTGTTTGGATATGTATGTATACTTTAGTTTGTAGAAGACATACATATGCCTTGAAGATTAAATAGTTTTTGATGATTTTCATGTTTTAAGGAATATCGTGCTAGATTGCATATTTTCATGATGCCATGTTTTACATTACACTTGTACACTCACCTCTTTTAAAATGTTTCTCATGATTATGTTTTCATGAGTATGTATGAGCTTTATGAACTTTGAGTGTTTAGTGCCATGCGATTTACATATGTTTTATGAAAAATATTTATGTTTTATTCCTTACTTGAAGGATTTCGTACTAGTTAACAAGTTTTTTCATTTAACTAGTTACGATATTCCTTGTTTTGGTAGAGTTTTCAAAACATATTTTATTATAAGAACCTACTTTTAAAAACCCCAACCTTCCATTGGCGGATGGATGGGAGACCATGCCTATATATGCTTTATATTGAAAATCATTTTTAACATGAGCATGATTGGGAGGATAGGAAATATGAGATATACATTTGACATTAATGTTGTTTCAATTGGTATCATTGGATTCATTCAATTGGTATCAATTTTGACATTTTTTTTGTATACTCATATGTATTTTATTTGTGTGTATGTATTCTTTCAATTGGTATCATTTTCATACACCAATATATGTTTTATTTGTGCTTATTATATCCCTATATCTTGAGCACAAATTTTGTTTATGGATAAGCTTGAATTTTTAATGGATATCATGTTTCAATTGATTAGTTTTCAATTGGTACTTATACAAGCTTATGCATAGTTTTAGTTAGTATTTCATAAAGGGGGAGAAAATTTGATTTTATCTTTCAATTGGTATTTGATTTCCACTCTCACACTTTATGATGAAAAAGATTAAAAGAAATGAATTTTAATTTGATTTTGGTATCATTTGTTAATAAAGTATAATACTTATCAATTGGTATCAAGATTTTGTTTTCACTTTCAATTAGTATAAGATATAAAATTGTTTAATTGAGATTTATTTCAATGCCTTATTTACCCTCATTTGATATAGGCATTTCTTAAAATGTTTTTATGTTTACTTACAATTGGTATCAAGAGGCACTTCATTGACATATTTTTAATTGGTATCATATTTTGTGTCACCCCTTATTGACATTGTTTTTTTTTTAGACAAAAAGGGGGAGAACATTTTGTTTTGGTTTTTACCCCTTTGTTAATGATTGACAAAAAGGGGGAGAAAGATTTTGAGTTTATATATGTATATTTGTGTTTTTGCATATATTGAGTTTTGTATTAAGTTTTATGTAAGCTTTTATGTTTATAAGAATAATACTTTCATTTGGTATCAAGAGCATGTTTTGAAAGATTTGTTTATTTATTGGTATCAAGAGCATTACTTGTTTTTGGTATCAAGAGCTTTGTTTAAAGAACATTTTTTATCGTTTTTATGCATGTTTTATGCATTGTCATGTTTAGTATTCATTGCATACTTATTGTTTATTTGTTATGCATGAGTTAAGGGGGAGCTTCTTTGAAACTTAACTTTAATCTATTCATATATAACTCCATGAGTTTTGTCATCATCAAAAAAGGGGGGAGATTGTTGGCCCAAAGGCGTTCCACTCTAGTTTTGATGATGATTAACTCATGTAGTTATGTTTACTAATAATCTTGTGATTTTAGTTTCAGATCATTAATCAAGATATTAGTTGGTGATTAGCTTCAACAAGATGATTTGGAAGCTTTCACATGGTGATTCCAGGTAGAGCATCAAGATCATATGTTGCACTCATTGGAGTCTAGCTCGTGGATCACGGTGTTTTGGATCGAGTCGACTTGAAGACGGTGTTCATCAAGAAGACTTAGGTATCCATAGTTTTAGTTTAGTGTGTTTTAGATCCATGTGTAAATATAAGAATAGTTGATATGCTCAAGTGCACAATACACACACGTTTTATGTTTTGGTATTTTTAACAAAACATATTTTTGGAATTAAAGACAAAAACTATGATATATATGTTCATGTATATTGGACTTATGTCCATATGCAACATGCCTCAATGTGTTTAAATATCATGTTTTTGTATTTGAATAAGTTTTAGTAAAAATTAGATTTCCAATTGAAAATCCAAGTTTGGTAAAATACAGTTTTGGTTTTTGATAAAAGTTTGTAAGACACAAAAATGTTTCAAAATGTTGATTTTTGTGTTGAAATATATCACATGTTTATATATCCATGTAAAATGATAAAACTATTTTTATGGATTTTTAGAAGATTTATGGGATTTATTAAAATATTTTTAAACAAGTTTTTCTGACCTAGAGCAGTGCCTGACAGGCTTGCTCTCTGTTTTTTCTGCGGTCGACCGGCCGGTCGACAGATGCCCCCAACGGTCATATTTTTGACCATTGGCGGTCGACTGGGCAGTCGACCGCCAAACGTCCAGGCTGGATTTTCAGCCCAACGACTATATTT